>WEKY01011825.1:0-18570 GCA_013390045.1 Picathartes gymnocephalus
ATTATATACATATATATATAATTACATCACAGGAAATATTAAAGAATTTATATGTGTAAGCTTATGTTTTTATTCTATGCAGGTAAATGCACTGAAACGCTCAGTTCCTGCTGAAACAAAACAATTTAATTACTCCAAACTGTATGTCAGAGAATTAGATGTTATAATGTCTTAGGGGAGAACATTGAGTTCTTTTTTAATTACCTTCATTCACTTTTATTATCTCTGTCTTTTATAAATTTTTTGTAACCCCTCTCTTTTTAGGGGTCCCTCTTTGGATAATAGTTTCAACTATACTAAACTGACCAACATGGGTTTTTTTCTTACTTAACTTTGATGACCTGGCTTTATGCAGTCTGTAACAACACACATGCAGAATTTGAAGTAAAATATTCTCTTATTTTTTGTCACACCTAAAAAATACATCCCTTAGATCTTCAAACAAGGAATATTAACCAATTCAATACAGTCTTCACAAGTTCTTAGACATCCTAAACAATTACAACTATGAAGAGTGTTTCAGAATAGCTGAGATACAACATTCCAATTATCTTTGAAACTGCTCTTTAGGTTCTAAGAAACTTTAGGTTCTTTCTGAGCCACCAACTAATAAATACAACCTTAAGTCACTATTGTCAGAAGGAATTATCCTCAAGTTATTGCAATTCACTTTCTATAGGAACTATATATACTTTTTAGAATCAAATCTTTATTATCTTCCTCTTACTGTCTTTCAGTTCCTCTGCCTCTTTGTTAAGAACCAGTGGCCTCAAATGACTTCAGATTTTCAGTCCTTTTCCAACTTTACCAGACAAAATAACTGACTTGAGAGTCTGCGCACTTTAATGGTACATCCTTGTCACCTGCCCACCAACGAAAACAGGTAATGTGAATTTTCCTCCCATACTCTGCCACTTTACATATTTCACGTTCGTGAAAAGATTGAAAGTCACACTGTTTGTTTTAATGACCTGCTGGGGTAATGAAATCCAGTGAGGAACTATACCTTATGTAAAAGTTTATTTCCTCGTAAGCTAGAAATACTACTCTTGAGTTTTATGGAATTTTCCTGTTACACAGTGTACAAGAAAATGGAGAGCTTGAACAGTCTTCATGTGTTCTTATAATTTTTACCAACCCCACTCAAATTCCCTCTAGCCCTTGTCCTTTCAAATATTTCACTTATTCACAAATTTATGACAGGATAAACTGGTGAAGGAAATACACTTTATTTAAAGAGCTTCAATTATATAATGACCTATTTGCATTTTAATAGATATTTTGAGTAGAACACCTGAGACTTCCAATAAAATAGGGATTTAAATTTGCAGGTAATTAAGGATCAAGCAGATTGTGAAATTTCTGTTTGATCTATTTAATAAACCTGTTTACTGTCATAGACAATAATGTTGCTGACCCCAAATTGTCCCAAGCTATCAAAGCAAAAAGTTTTCCTTTGACTGTACTAATTATTCAGAAAGTGAGCATTATCCGTGTCAGGAACATCCTCTTTAAGTTTTGATGCTATTTTAGTTATTGCATCTGTAGCTCGTAATGGATAAAGTAGAATNGTTATTGCATCTGTAGCTCGTAATGGATAAAGTAGAATAAAATAACTGAAGAGAGAAAATACTGAATATATAATTATAATCCTCAAATTGCATATAATATCCTAGCTTTGGCCAGCAGTTGTTGTCTCTGATCAGTTAAGAGTGCCTAGGGACTAACCCTACATAAATTCCATTGGCATTAATAAGACTTAGTCCCATAAATCCCATGAGCATTGATTGCAGAATGAAACTGCACAGTGATTACAAATGGGTCAGAAGTGAAGAAATGGTACAGACAGATTGTCCCACTGGGAATGACTACTTGGGGATTAAATATTGTTCTCAGTTCACATCTTTGATTCAGAAGTGCAAATGATGCCTTTTTTAGACACTTGATTGAGGCAAGGGCAAGTAGTATCATATTACTAAACTCAGCCAAGTCAAATCGCTGTAACTTGTAGTTAGGTCTCTCTAGAATTTTCCATGTTTTGCACTTAATTGGCATATTCTTAATCATGACCTTTCTGCTGACAATCTGCAGCCTGTAAATTTCAGGGCATGTAACCTTTCTAACCATGTTTTAATCTTTTCTATTCAGTTCTGGATGGTATAACTACCACTAAAAAGGAAGAACAATTCACAACTGCAATGAAAGCAGTGAGAAACCAAATTCATACTCAGATAAAATACTGTTATGCTAAAAAACACTTCCCCAGTATGTCTCTGAGTATTTAGGTGCCATTGTATTCTAAGAACTTGATTGCTTGGTAATCTCTACTCAAAACGTAGCAGATCTGTTGCAGGATGAGGTTAAGCCATGTAGCATGAACTGTTCATGGAAGTGGTAATTTACCTTTATGGGGCAAGGAATGAGATCTTTTCCTGTTCAAATTATTTTGGTTGGTTGGTTGGTTGTTTAATTGGTTATTTTTTTGGTTTGGGTTTTCTTTGGTTGTTTTTGATAACTGGATGTACTTTTTCTTCTCCTAGCTAATGATGTTTTTTTCTTATGGAGCTTTATGTTTAGAATCTACAAAAGATTGAAAGAATGTGTCATAACAGAATATCTCAGGTGCTTTAACCATTCCTAAATCTTTCTTGGCAAAAACTCCTTTTGGATCCGTAATTTAGTTATTCCAAAACATTTACTTCTCAATTATCTTCAAGGCTTAGAGGAAATTAGGTTGTAAGTGTGATGTTGTCTATGACATACTAATGATCTTGGTTGGGAGTTGTTTGTGTCTGTGACATCAAAGTTCTCTTAGCCAGTTATTTTCCTTACCCTCTCCTCTAAGTGGGGCCATCTGGCAATGTTATTCATGGCCTTATGTTCCCCTGATGCTGTGGTGAGGACACAGCACCAGTGTTAACTTCTGTATTTTCAAAACAGCCCAAAGAAGTGAGGACACCCGCCAGTGTGCACCGGTGCAGCCTGCCCTCTGCAATGGGAAGGGTACAACCCTGTCCCTAGACTGCAGGGTGGCCTTCTCAGAACTTTTTTGCCCATAAGATAGTTCTAGGACTCCAGTCCAACATATTAAGGTGGTTTCTGAATAGTGACAAAGATGCTTCTGACCTTGGATCTGGAGTGAGAGATTTGGGCAGCTGTACAAGTGGTGCATCATGACAGGGTTTCAGCACTGAGGAGTAGCAAGTAGTGAGTGAGAGTCCACTCTGGTTGTCCCAGCCTCTCTGGAAGCTTTAATTTGTTACTTAGGGCTCACAAACACCTCTTTCTGGGAAAGGCTGAGAGGTGCCTCTAGCTCGACATTGTGAACCTGCCTGCAGGTATTATATACTATTGTACATTTGTTAGCATCCTGCTAAAGTTGGAGAAGGTCACTTACCAAGTCCTCTGTGCTTATATGAAGGTGACCTTTGTGCTGTTGACACAAAGGTTTAGTTTTTTAACAAAATTTAGCTAATTCTGTTATTTTTGGCACAGGTGGTTAATAGATTTATGAGGTTGAACATAGCTTTGAAGTCACATATTTTGAGTATAATATTGTCCTATATGTCCTTCCAGGGGAAGTTATAGAATGTGGAAGCTAGATTCCAAAATATCTATCTGCCTTGAATAATCTTTTATCTGTAGTAACAGTATTAATTCCAACAGAAATAAATTTCAACACTCAGCGTCACAAATCCTACTTTAGCTTTCTGTACACACTAGAATTATTCTAAACTAGCCTCATTTATGTCTATTTGAAGAAAGAAAGAGACATTTTAGTGACTCAGCTAATTGTAGATTTTGGTTTTACAGAATGACTCAGTGGCTAAATTTGCTGCCTGATTTATGTGAAAATACTGCCCAGAGTTAGATTGCCAGACTTCAAACTCTTTTATAAAATCAAAGTCAAATCTTGATTATCTGATATACTGAATTAATCAGGCCGTATCTCCTATTAAAAACTAGCATTTCTGAAAAACATCTACTAATAGTTTTCTTATTTTTTTAAGGTGGATGTTCAGATAGCATTTGTATAGTTTTAGGTACATAAATTTCATTGCTATTTTCATTTTTATTTTATTGATTTATCTGCTTCACCCAAAATAACTTGAGTCTACAGAAACAGTGTCCTTTTCCTTATTAGCAATATAACAGGTCTTTGAAACTATTGATTATTTACTGTCAGTTGGCACTAGTTGTTTGCCCGCTGAACATATATTTATATAACATGTATGAGTATTTAATCTGTATCAATAGTCTTTAGTGTCTGCAGATTATCTGCCCTGGAATGACTATCTCAGGAATTATGTCCTGCCTAGGAGAAGTCTCACCACTATCCTCAGATCAAAACAGTGTTATGGAAGTATTTCTGATGAACTAAATACACTTTTTGAAGACAAAAACTTTAGAAGCCCTATTTTATTTTGTTGCACTAAAAGTGCTTCTGGTTTTACTTTAGCCCTAACCAGTGTATCTGAATGATTTATGTAGACCTTTACTTCTCTTCTCATGTCATACTCTGGACTCAAAACTGAGTGCTGTGGTCAAGTGCCCACAGACAGCAATGAATAAGAGGAGTAGGTACATAGTTCTAGACTTTATCTGTTGTGCAAAACTTTATAGAATGCCTTGAAAGACAATCAGGTTAGTTGTGTTGCTGTGTTCCATTAAAAAAAAAAACCAAACCAAAGCAAAAACAAAAAACAAAACAAAACAAAAAACCCACAAAATCAAAAAACAACCAAAAAACAACAACCCCCCCTCAAAAAAAAAAATCCCTGGATGTATTTTCTTTCTCTGAAATTGTTTTCAGATTGGTGAAAATTTATAATTTTTTTTATTTAAATGGAAGTAAGGCATATAGATTGTTACTCCAGTCTTGACAGATTCGGAGTTCAGTGTTTCAGATGGAACAGAAATGATTAACTATTTTGACCACAGCAATTCTAAAATATACACACATTTTAGAACAAACATCCAACAAATAAACCCTAACATTTATTCTTCTGTATTTTCCACTACACTTCGGCTTCAGAATAAATTTTGTGCTCAGAATTTCATAGTCTTATAGGAGAATATAGCTTCTGAAAACAGAGAAAGGAATGTGTAAATCCATAGATTGCCTCTGAGGCAATCTACTGGTGTAGAAAATATCAGTGGTACTCAAATTATTAATATAAATTACTGTCTTTATGGTATTCATAATGTATCTGTATTTGTATGTCACCATCTTATAAATTGATATAGATGATCCAAATCCTTTGACTCAATAGAAAAAATGTTTATATTTGTAAATATCATAAATATACATATTGCAACATTTATATTTAAACGAAAGTTATCCTTTCCCACTGTATTATTCTAGGTCCAGCATCACTTGCACATATTTGCTGCCTGTTCCATACTTTATAACTCCAAACTTTATATGTTCTTGAAAAATTATTTGATAGTCCAGGACAGAGATCAGAGATGTTTAGAATAAACATCTTCAGCTGTGACTTTGCTGCCACGATTGTTTAGACTAGCTAAAAAGGTCACTTTTTTTCCTCATGGTTTGAGGTGATTCAATAGCTACTCCCATATTAGGTAGAAGAAAATACATTATATGGTATAAGAAAGAAACACTGATAAAATTTCAAAATAACCTGGAGAAAATTACCTTGAATAAGAAATCTTTCTTGCTTAATGGATAAGAATTTTTGCAAAAGGCAATGATATATATTTTCGGTATAACAGTTCTCACTAACAGAATAAATTAAAAAAAAAAAACAAACAATCTTTGGTGAGGCACATTTTAAAATACAACCCATCTCTTTGCAAAGTTTTAATGAAAATAGGATGATTCAGAAGATTGCATAGCAATGTTGTGGTTTCCATAACAAATCTTTATCATGTGCTTTGCAGAAATCCACTTATTTTTCAAATCATAAGGTTAAAAACTAAGTAATCTTTAAAAATCTTGATAGCTCCTAAAGAATGCAACACAGATTTATCAAAGAGTTCCATAACACTTCACCCAATTATCTAAACAATAATAATAGCAATAAAACTGATAGAATTAGAAGGTGTGAATAAATTACAAATTAGTCTTGTCAACAGGCAAAAAGGCACACAAATAAATTTGCTAATTATAACATACATAAAAAATATAATAACCTAATTTAATAGAACTTTCTTATTTATACCAGCTATGCCTCTGAGGAAAATGGCAAAAATATTCTTGAATTAATGCTAGTAAGATGCACAAAAATAAATTGAACCTGTTTGGAAATCACATTTCCTTTCTGTAGAATAAAATGAAATCTAATCTCTCTCTGCCTACATCTTCTACTAATTTGTAAAATTTAAATTCAGATGTTTTCAAATCAAAATTTTGGTTTAATTTTTGCACATTTTGAATTATTTATATGAAATTAATTTAAAAGTGAGAAACTAATTCATTTTTCATAAATAGGCTTGTAATTCCTGCTTTTCACAGTTATCAAAGTGTTTTGAAATATTTAACACAGTTTTAACCATACTAGAAAATGGAAATGTAGCTCACCTAAAAATGATTTAGAAGGTCTCATTGACTTCTCTAAATTGTTCTCACATCTAAATAAAATACCCCATTAAAGATATACTGATAACTGACTTCAAAGGAATATGCCAGAATTTTTATAGAAATAAAAACTAGCCTGGGATACACATGGTATAATAGAATTTATGTCAAGGTATGCTCAGAAACGTTTCTGTCTTTAATACTGTATAGTGATTAAGTATCAAGAATGAAAAAAAAAGGAAAAAATCTTCATAGGTCTTATCAATTTTTGTTTAAAACGATTTAAGTAATCTCATATTAACCTTTCTATGGTACCTTTATCTGTTTATTAGCTGTGATGACATTTGAAAGGCTTTCACATGCAAAAGTGAAAATATTTATATGTTTCTATCTGTCTGATATCTGTGCATGAAAGCGTTATATTTTTGCTTACTTTTGTTGTTCATATAATTTTTACTTATTTTGCTCGTTTTACTCTAATACAGTACAGTAATTTTATAGAAAAAATTATTTTTCTGTCATCCTCTTTTCCATATTCTTAGTAAAGATTTGAATGCCCCATATGCAGAAGCTGTAAAAGTATATTGTCTATCACTGTGAAGTTCCCATTCAAAGATTATTTTCTACACAACACAGAAGAAATCTTTCATCAGGGAAAAAAAAAAAAAAAGAGAAAAGGATTGTGACAAACACACATTTTTGGCATCGTTTTGTGCAACGAAAATAGAACTAAAAGTAAAGGTAATTGGAAGGCCATTTAAAAAAAATGAAATATCTATTGGCTGTCTCTGCTTTAATATTTCAGAAGTTTGGAGATAAAAGTTATTCTTTCTTTGACAGCAATCATTGTTCAGGCTGTCATCACTCAAGTCAGCAATTTCATCACTTCACAGCAAAAGCATCATTAGGAAAAAGGGGGGAAAAATCCACATGAACCACTTAAAAAAAAAATCCTAACCAAACCCACTTCGAGTAGCAAAAAATGATGTTTTTTCACCAATACGAAAGGTCTATATTTTATAATTTTTCATAGCTGAGAATGATTCCAGTAGGATTATAGCTAGAGCAGATCTTTGTTCAGAGTAATAAAAGACACCACACACAAGAGGCAGTTTCTTGCTCAAACCATTGTGGTAGCAATTTAAGACCGGAAGTGTGAACGAGTAAGCAAAGAGTGGTGGAGTTTTTTTATGTTTACTAGGGGTTTTCACTTTGTTGGTTTGTTTGGTTTCAGTTTTTTGTGTTGGTTTGCTTTTTTTTTTCCATTACACTAATAGCATAAAACTACTAAAACTACTTTCTTACAGAAAAGGGAAATAAAGTTATTTGAAGCTCAATTTATTTTTATTTATTCTTAGAAGTTAAGAAGATTAAAATTCTGGATGATGTCACTAATTGACAAGTAGGAAAACAAAGAGATTGGAGTCTGAAAACAATGAATTGATTAATAATTTCTTAAATGCCTTTGTACAGTATCATCATCTTTCATGCTCTTTAAAAGAAAATAAAAGAAAAAGAAGACTAGAAAAGTAATGGAAAATCAATTAATTTTAAAAGGTGATTATGTAGCTTATTAAGAAAACTAATAAAATACCACTGGAGGAAATGATGATTACATACTAGCCTCAATTCATAGTGAGAAATTCGTCAATACCAGTGGTAACTGCTTACAGACATCACTGAGAGCAGTTGGTACCGAATTTCAGACTGAAAGTCTGATGAAGCTTATGGACTGGTCCGGGTCAATTTCGACTTATGTAAGTACTAAAATAGTCTCTTGTAAGATAAAGACCTATGGAAAAATGCAGAATGGAACAGAACATTCAGGAACAGAGTCATGAGCACCAGATATGAACCGGCATGGGCCTGTTTAGACCAATTAATTGATTCTGCAACTCTGTTATGTTTCTCCAACACAGAGAAAAAATGCTTGCCAAACCTTGTAAATCACGGTATTAGGAATACTAAAATTGTAATCTTCTTAATCATAATTACTCATTCTCAATCAGCATATGCTGCTGCCTTGAATGCATCAGTTCTGGATTCTTTAATGTGGCAGAAGGGCTCGTTACCATATAACCCACGCTGTATCACAAAACTCTTATGCAGACATGGCATTGATATATGTACTCAATCATCTAGACAACTGAAATAATGCTAATGATCAACCTGCTGATAAATGTCTCACCTCTCTAGAGGCCAGAAGTCTCTTTCTGTCAGAATTTCCTTCAGTAATGGTATTCCAGCAACATACTGTGCAAATAACAACTGTAATACGGCTGTTTACTTTTTACATCTCTTAGTACACTACTTTTCATCTTGTTCTCACTGGCTGCTGTGTTCTGGCTTCTTGCGAGGGGACGATAACTCTGACTTCCTGCCACGGCCTCCAACATAGGCAGCTCCCTATGCACAGCTATACCGCCAAAATTTGGGTAGTCTGTTCCGCTTGATGTTCATTTTGCCCCTCTAGAGTTTTCTTGGGGAATCTTTTAAAGACTCTGATTATATCTGGGCAGCAGCCGATCTTTGATTTGATTCTTACTTAGAACTTTATTAATGAAGTGGTGTCATGAAATTTTTATTGCCATGAAAGGAGAGGAGTAGGTTTTTTTAAATGAACATTGACATAGGATACCTTTTTTTCAAACATCTGTAATAGAGGGCTCAAAAAGTCAGTAGTCACTTCTGGGTTTGCCACAACCATTTATAAATGACCTGTTTTTGTTCACATTAAATTTTTAAGAATTTATGAACATCTGCATAATGACAAATATTTCTATCTGAATGTTTTAATGAAGTTGTACTTATTATAATGTTTAACAATCTTATGGCATGTTATGAAATGTGAAAAGCAGCTAGATGACTTTCAAGTTTCTCCATTTTCCCATGCGTTAGATATAATAAAGGTTAATTAATTCACGTCTGACTCTTAATTGATTTTTTAAAACTGCTTGATTAAATCACACTCTTAAATTTGTTTACCTACCATATTTAATATGTGAGTACACACAATCTTCAAGCTTGATAAACAATTACATTTTAAAAAGCACGGAAAAATCTAATAAGTATTTAAAATAAGACAACATCAGATAAACAAATGAAGCATTCTCTCTCTTTTTTCTTTTTTACCAGTTTCTTCTGGTAATAGACCAGATGAGCTATGTGTTTAGTCAAGAAATTGCATTGGAAGATTAGCAATTATTAAAAGATATTTTTCAAGTTAATGTATTCCAAGAAAAGTGGAATAAAACACATTTTATAATTAATCTTTTTACTTGTTACTCTTGTTTTAGCATTATGATTATTAATGATTTATTGTCTATTAAGAAGCATTTTGTGAAAGGATGGGTAAATTGAGTTCCTTCCTGGTTCCATTCAGCGCAGTCTTTGACAAGTCTCTCAGGTGTTTGTAAGTCCTTGCACACTTTTAAGATATATTCAGATAATAAGAAAAATATAATTAAAAATATTAGTATTTTGCAAGTGAAAGTACTGATTTGGGGGGTGAAACTTGTAATGATTTTAATAATTCAAATATACCATGCTCAATTCTCACATGATTTTGTTGCTATGAAAGAATACTTTATAGATGTTAGTGCCTCCACTAATTGAGTGAATTCCTTGCAAGAATGCCTTCTAATTCTTTGGCTAATTAAGCAAAAAGTAAAAGGCTTCCGTTCCAGATTGTATTCCATTATCTGAAAGCTGAAAAATAAGTACCTAAAACCCCATGATAAAAATATTTTCCTGTTTGCCACAAACTCTATGATTTGTGCTCTTTTGTTTCTGGAAGTAGATTAAACTATTGTCACACCTTCCCCAGAACTGCCACTATAACACATTATTCTTCACACACACACACATAGAGTAGAGAAATCTATGTATTATTATAAATACTTATAGCAGTTATAAAGAAGAATATTCTGAAAAATAGATTTCATTTTTTAGTTTCTTAATATACCAAAACAAACTTTTAGGGGCTCCAAACAAATCACATAGATGTAAGTAAAAAGAGTTCCAGGCTTTGCTGAGAATGTCTGACTACATCATTCCTGGCTCCACCTTGAGTGTCATTTCCAAACATTCTTCCCAAAACAACAGAAGGCCCATCTTTAAATAACACCAGGGTTGTCTGTTGCCAACTCATGTGAATGTGTAGGCAGAGAAGTGCCAAACCAAGTGGGCTTTGAGCTGGTTCCAGGCATTTTTCCTGTCTGTTTCTTCTCCATTCACTGGCAGCTTTCTGTCTCTCCTCCCTTTCCCATTGCTTTTTTGTGACACGTGGCTACCAGAAAGCTGCAGAATTTCACACGGCAACATTATTCAGGGACTCATCTAGGGCACCATACCCTAGAGCAGTCCCTTCACACATACCAAGTCTTGGCTTATATCCTCTGGGGCTGTGCTTCAGAGACAGAATACATGGGCATTCCTAGGGATGGCTGAATATCCACCCTGTCCATCACTGGGAGGTAGTTGTCATGTACCTCAAAATTTGTCTGGTTATATAAGTCTGAGTGAGGAGACTCTCAAAATTGTCATGACCATTGCAACCGCTCTGCAAATGCAGCAGGATTTGCTTCTTCTCATCTGTCCTGGGGAGCCTTTTCATCCAAACTTCTGAATGAGACAAATCACCAAGGCTGCTTCTTGGAGGTGTGGCACAGCGTTTTGAGGCAGAGACATTTGACCATGCTTGCTGCTTCTGTCTCCTTCAGGGGAGACAGACTGTTTATGGAGCTCTCAGTTCTTTATCTAAATACTTTATATAAAGGGAAAAACTCTCAGTTCTCTTTACAATTTCTCTTGTTTCTCGGTGGCATTTTAACAAGAGGAAATAAATTTCTTGTTTCCCATCTCCTTCTACCAGTCACACAAGCAAAACAAACAGTAGTTGGCATAGAGGCATATAAGAACAAGGCCTTTGGAAGCAGTGGTTGAACTGTGAGGGGTGAGAGTTGCATGTACAGAATTCGTTTTTCCTTTCAAAGTGCAAGTGTTTGAATGTAGCGTCCCACTGGACAGAAAAGTCTGTTATATGCTTGCATTTAAAGAAATGAGGGATGAGAATGCCTGTGAGGAAGAATTCCAGATTAGCTGTGACATGACAAAACTAGCTCTAGGTCTCTACTGTTAATAAGATAAATACCACTAAACTTGTACAAAGACTTGTGGATGAGGCAAGTACAAGGGCCATGCAAAATGCTCTGTGAAGTCTTCTTGCTCAATAACTATCATACTGCTAGAGTATTATTCTGCAGTATCTAAAACCACCACTGAACTGCTTTTCTAGAATGGTTCTGTAACACAAGAAGAAAATATTGCCAGATTTATTTCACTTATCCAATAGTATTTCTGGATTTTGAGTATTTAAGTTCTTTTAAGTGTTATATAAAAAATACCTAACCACACTGGTAATTAAAAAAGAAAAAAAAAAAAGTGGAGCTATACAATCTTATTGATTTATTTGTTTATTCTTTCATTAGCTCCCCATGAAGAATGCTATGGTTATAGGTTTTCCCAAGGGATGGAGAGTCAGGCAATATAGATAAGCTGACAGAATCTTGCTCTTCCTGACATGTTTTGTACTTGTAAAGCTACTTTAAAATTGATAACACTTGCTGCTTGCAAACCTTCACTAAGGAAATGATCATTTATCATTTCAGTTATATCTAAGGTCAATGTACATCCACAGCAGGCCATGCATAAGATAAGGCATAGATTTTTTAACAAGATAGTCTCCACCAAATAGAAGATAACACTACAGAGATTGTCTGCAAGTAAGATGTATGCACTTTATTTTGTAGAAGTGAAAGGGTTTTGGCCTTTGTTTTCCTTCATCTCTATCATTTTGCCAGGAACTCTGCAGCCTATCAGATTTGCAGATCTGCAAAGCAGCACAGGAAACACTGCATAAAAAGATAGTTACAGACAGAAGATTAAGATGGCTTTTAAGGATTTGTTTTCCCCATACTAATACAGTTAGACTGATGTATCCATTTGCATTTATTTACTTTAGACTCATATCTAAGGGGGACTAGAAAATCCTTTTCTAGTTTGGTTTCCAACATAAGAATAAAAGATCTGTTTCTTTTGAAATGGGGGAAACCACCATCTAGGCCATAGTTCGGAAAAATATTGATAACGTGGAAAATGTGGAAAAGGAGACTGATTTGGGAAATCTCTACTGGCTTAGCTTCAGATCACTGCTCTTTCTAGAAAGGATGCTTCTGCTACCATTTTGAATTTGTGTCTCTCTCTGGACTATTTAATTACAGAACAACTTTCTCTGCAAAATGAATAACCTGAAGACTTTCTAAATATAGGCTGCAGGACTTCAGTTTTTATAATAGCAGGAACAAGGTCAAAATACGCAGACAGGATATGTTAATGAACCGTTGCAGGTTGCAGTTTTTGGAATGGCTTTGCTGGTGCATTGCAGCAAATACATTTATGGTGCTAGTTTTTGGTCAGTGAATGTATACCCTTGATCTTCTTCTGGATTTGAACAAGGACAGTCAATGTGATAATTAAATGAAATGGTACTACAGTTGATTAGGTGGAACAAAAAACTCCTAGTAAACACTACCTTTTATGGAGTGTCCTGTTTATCCTTTGATTTCCTTTTGATAAATTCAATAACCTTTACCTTTTATACAGCACTGAGACACATAACTCACCAAAGTAAGGTTTCATATCTGTATGTCAGAAATTTACTGAGTATTATATCTCAGAATGCCGTACAATTCATATGTATGTATCTTGATACTTTTATAAAAAGTGTGAACTTATGTTTATAAGATACAGTTTTGAATCTTGTAGGATTCTTAAAGTCAGAAAATATTTTATCTCCATGTATAGCAAGGAAGACATGCAATTAAATTTAAATTGTCTTGTGAAATGGTGAAAAATCATCAATTCTCAAACTTTGAGGAGAGGGGCCATGGTCTTTTCTCAGTTTCTCTTATGTAAATGATTTCTCCAGGGGTGGATGAGAATCTGTTTGTGTGTGTGAGAACTGAATTTAATATCATTATAGTCTTAATACAAAAAGCATTACCTCAAAATTTTTGTCAAATCCTTTATTTTCGCATTGGGAATACACATTTCTTATAGAATTTAACAAAATTTTGACTTTTTCTTATTTAAAAAATCCTTTCCTAAAATTATTGTTACTATTTAATACATTAATCAGAATATCTAGCATGTCAATATAAAATGGAATATACTTTAAGCAGAGCCAATTTAGACACGAAGAATTATCTAAATGTTATAGAGAAGCTGGAGCCAGACTTCTCCAAGAGGAGCATGATGTAAGCATATAAGAAAATGGACAAAAAATTTAAATATATTCATTCAAACTAGGCACAAAAGCCTTATTACAAGAATGATCAAACACTGCAACAGAGATATGGGAGAAGTTTCATGGTCGTACTCAAAACTTGACTGGGTTTAAGTCTGAGCAACCTGGTCTAAATTTGATGTTGAATCTGTCTTTGCAATTGGCTCTGTATTGACCAAGGCATTGGAACAGATGACCTCTACATGAAGCACAGGTTTTCTCACCAAAAGAGCACTAGATAAGCAGCAAAATGCCTTTTATGCTAAGTAGTCACATCCTTGCCAAGAGTTTTGCCTGTGGGTCAATATGCAACCCATAGAAAATGGATTTTGTCCTGCTCTTGACAGGCGATTGCCATGGCCAATTGAAATTCATCACGCGTTTGCTCTAGCTGGTAACTATGTTAATATGCACAAAAGGAGAGGGAATTAACTGAATAAGCACAAGAAATAAAGTATTCTCTTGTTGTAAAGATGGCTTAAATAAATAAAGGCTGAGAAATGATTTGAAGAACTGTGGTGAGAGATTGTTACTATTACTTCTATTGTCAGTACTTCTTGCAGCACAGAACACAAGTAATTGGACCAAAATTCTATTAATCAGACATATGCCCTGGACCATAATTGCATTTATAAAATAATGAATCTTTGTTTAATATAAGATTATGTTTTTCTTAAAAGGTCTAAGGCTATTGAGCTATGAAAGGATTACAACTTTTCAAACAAAATGACAATGGAAAAGAGAAAGGAGCAAAGCCCTCTGCATTTTACGTCTACAGATATACTAAACATGACTATCTCAGACTCACTGATGTTACTGTCAAACTTTGTCAGAAATACCCAGTAAGCAGCAGTGTACTCTTACCAAACATCTTAGCTTATTATACCCTGAAAGGCAGTGCAGGAATGCATTTTAGGGTTTGCTGCAGAAAAAAAAAAGGCTTTTCAAGGAAAAGTAAGAAAAAAATGCTCAGCAGTAAAAGAAAAGCTTGGAAAGCAAAGCCATTTGCCATTTCACAAGATGCACAGATATAGTAATTTTGAAGTCATTAGGATATCTGTTTTTCAATTACAGCATAGGTATTAATGTGCTTTGCTTTAAAAAAAAATAAAAATTGGACAAGCAATTTAGAAATTGTCTCAGACAGAAGGAATGCTAACATCAAGCAAGTCAGCCCAATTGCAACTTGCATAGATCAAAGCCAGAAAATGTGTAATCATCTGAGTGGATAAGAAGGATCATATTAAAGATCACAGAACACCAGAAACAAGACAGAAACAGAAGCAGAAAAATTGCTGCAAGTCCTATTTAAGGAAAATGATGAAGCGAGGCAAGATTTAGTGAAGTGTGTTGTTGCGGGTAGTGGCATTGAAACCTGTCAGGAGTGTTATCTTTACCCAACCATAAACTCAAAAAGATATAATTATAAGGAAAATGCCATGACCAAACTTAGTGAATAAGTACGCACTACATTGCTTATTTGAAACATGACACCTTCCAGTGAAATAAATAACTACAAAGTAATATCTCCGATCCCAGAACTACAGTAATAAATACTAACTACAGTAATGAATACAAACAGCTAAACCTTTAGACTACCATCAGTTGTTCCTACTACTTCTGAATACCTATTATCAAAGTAGTTATTTAGTAAAAGTGTTACTAAGAGTTTTGTTTTCTAGAAATTTGACGTACTGAATTTTTTTTTTTTTCCTAGTAATGGCATGGTATTTATTACTTGAGTTTGATGCTATTCAAGAGGTTAAAATGTCTAATAATACAAATCTCACTTATTGCAAAAGAAAAACATAATTTCTATATGCTTCTTAACAGCTGTTTCACAAGAATGTGAATTTGGTTTTTTTTAGATGGCTTTCTGCATGTTGTACTGTTCTGTAATGTGAAACACTTACCCTGGAAAATACCTGTTGATAAATAATAAATAAAGACATCATAGATATGCAAAGAAAAGAAACCATTAATAAAAGTGCCTCCTTTCTCTCAATTTTCAAGATTTTTCTAAACCCCAGTCCCAGATGTCATATGTTTTCATTCACACTCTCAAGTTTTCACTCTAGTATTCAGTTTAGAGAGTTCTTCAATTAGACATTATTAGACATCCAAATCAATTTTAAATGACTTTCTTTTCAGAGATACTGAACACACGTTATTCCCAGTGGAGTAAGAATATCAGTACATTCTCAGCAGTTCTGAGAATCATGTAATTTTGATAGATACTACTTTGTAACAGCAGATAATCAGCTTCTTGTATGTATTGACTTCTAATCATAGATTTTACTTTTCTCAGTTTCTCTCACAAAAGGATTTAGCATGTTCATCTATTGACAGCGGTACAGATGTAATGCCTTATCAAGTGTGTGTTGCTTGTTACTAAAATGCAAACTGAATCAAAACAACTAATCAAGGTATTAGCATTTGCATAGATTAAACTTAATTTCTATTTTGATGTAATAGTATGAGAACATAAATAACATCTTTTTTCCTACAAGGTCAATTTTTTTCTTTTCTTCAGGTGAAGTGAGAGAAGGACATACGGTTTTAAAATTTTTCTGATCTGTTAAAGAAAAGGTAATCATGGGTCTGAGTACGTACAAAGAATTTTTTACTTCTTCATTATTTTCCCAGTACATGGGTTTTTTTTTTTGAAGCAACAAGGTTTTGCTGTAAGAAACCTGGGAATTCAAAGAACCAACTGAAGCCAATGGTATTTATTGGTAACCTTTTGAAAACTGCTTGATGACAAATAGAAATATGGTCAACAAAAAAACCAAAAACCTCCAATAAAGAAATGACCTAAAATGAACACAGATATTTGGATATTATTCTGTGCTTTAGCTCTACATCTATGGTGTCTGATGAGGTACTTTTAGAATATCCTCTGAGCAAGTCTTCAGCAAGTTGCCTCAATGAATATCTGAGGTGTCTGACATCAGAATATCTGAGGTGTCTGACATCAGAACAGTTGAACAGAAATAAACACCTAAGGGTCTGCATTTGAATGTGAAGCTCACAAATATTATGGATGTACATAGCAAAATTGTTTCAATTTGTGTATTAAGTAGGAGTTGGATAGAGATGGCAAAAATGTATAGATCATGTCATGAACCAAAGAACCATTGAGGTTGAAAAAGACCTTTAAGATTGAGTCCAACAGCAAACTTAACAGTGCCAAGTCCACCATTAAATCATGTTTCTCAGTGGCAGGTCTCCTGGGATGGTGACTCCACCACTTCCCTGGGCAGTCTTTTCCAAGGCTTGATGACCCTTTCAATAAAGAAATTTCTCCTAATATCTAGTATCCAAACTAAACCTCCCCTATCTCAACTTGAGGCTGTTCCCTTTTGTTTTATCCCTTGCTTTTTGGGAGAAGAGACTAATACCCACCTCACTACAACCTCCTTTCAGGTATTTGTATAGGGCAACAAGGTCTCCCCTGAACCTCCTTTTCTCCAGACTAAAAAACACCAACTTACAAAGGTTTATAGAAACTGTTGAGAATACAAAAGTGAATGTCTTTTCTGACTGCTGTTTATATCTGTATTATGTTATACTTTCAGCAGGTAGCTGGAGAATATCTATTCCTACAGTTACTACACATCCCATGTTTTCCTAGAGAAATGCAGCACTTGACTGGGTACTGTTTTGATTACACATTTAGAGATATTACCAGAAAACAGCTATCTGGCTCATTAATCAGCAACACTTAATCCTTAATGTGAACAGAAACTTACAGCATAAACCTTAGTTTCATTTTCAAGCCTGTGTGCAATAAAAAATTTTTAAAATTCCACATAATACATTAATTCAAACATCTCTAATTTGGAAAGCCTTATTAGTTGCATATTTCATCTGTGCAAATACTGTCATGTAAGCATTAGGGTTTTACAGGAGAATAAATGGATATGGTTTTGTGTAGATGCTTGAGACTGTACTTGAAAACACAGCAATAAAAGATGTTTTAAATTGCAAAAAATGAGGTGGTTTTTGTGGGTTTTGGTTTTGGTGTTTTTGTTTGGGTTTTGGTTTTTTGTAATTGAATACACAGTACTGAAACAGATTGCAGTGTTGTGTTATCTGAGTAATAGGTTTGGGCAACACTTAATACTAAAAACTGCCAGGAAAACAATTAAGAAGAGATTACTTATTTAGCTTCTTATTAGCTAACTGATAGTAAAATGAAGTCTGAAACGGAACCTCCTTTCTTTCCCCAGCTCAATTAATGCTGACAGCCACTTCTGATTTGTGTAAGGCTAAATCATTGAATGTCATTTCCCTTAATTCCCCGTTGTTTTTTTCTTACATATATTTTTTAGCTATCTGTTTTATGAACGTGTTGGTTTGACACAGCCTGGTTTTTGGTAGCGGAGTGGCCACAGGGGTAGCTTCTGTGAGAAGCTGCTAGCAGCTTCCACCATGTCTGACAGAGCCAATCTCTGATGGCTCTGAAGATGGACATGTTGCTGGCCCAATTAGAGAGGTTGGTAACGCCTCTGTGATGACATATTTAAGAAGAAAATCAAAACAGCATGCACGCAGGTTGTTTTTTCCAGGGGTGGCAGAGCACCGCCATCAGAGGCCATCCCTGGCGTGGCACACGAAAATGCAGTGCCGAGGCTGCTGGCATTGCAGAGTGACCCACAATGAGCCTTGCCTGCCTGGCTGC
>WEKY01011839.1:0-59919 GCA_013390045.1 Picathartes gymnocephalus
ACAGGGTTTATTTATAACAGTGGGTCTTTCTAAAACCAATCTGTTGAGTTTTGTATGGAATTCATTAAGTCTTCTGTGAAAAGTGAGTTACTATCAAAAATAATAGATGTCAATTTCTATAAGTGTGACAACTGTCTTACATTGGGGCAGGTAAAATTTTAACCAATGCTCTGGACTCAAAATGCTTCCATTTGAATTATAAAGTATTAAAATGAGTTCATTGCAAAACAGAATATTATATGTTATTAAACCTATAGTAATATTACTTATATATTATTATTATTATACCTGCATACTTGTAGATAGCGCACAAAAATTATAACTTATGAGAACAGGATATTTCAAAATTTACTAGAAAGCGAGATATTTGAATCCCTATTAATATAAATTTGGGCACAATTCTGTATTTGAATATATTCTCATATTTAGCTGATATTTATCTTCATTGTGACTTCTAACAATTTGTAATGACTATGTAAATGACAACCGAAGACTTCCATCTCCCTCATTTCATCTTACAGTCATTCATAATCACAGGTGGATTTTGCATTCTGAGCTACTCTACAGTACCATTTCAAGAACATTCTGATCTATAAACAGTAATTAAAGCAAGAAAACAACTTTCAGCGTGTTACATTTTATGCTTTTTTAAATTAGCTCCACTGGTCAGAGCATGGTGCTAATAATGCCAAGGTTAAGGGTTTGATCCCTGTATGGGCCATTCAGTTAAGAGCTGGGCTCCATGATCCTTGTGGGTCTCTTCCAGCTTTGAATATTCTGTGATTCTGTGAAATAACAAATTATGTAATCCGAAGTTAATATCTACTTTATTTGCCACTTTTGGATTATAATTACTCCTCTGTCCCTTTCCTATCTGCCTGATGTGCTTAATAAGCCTCGTTACGTGGTAACACTGGTGCTCACTTCAAGTCCTTTCTATGCCATTGTTTCACAGACTACGACTGATTCGAGCACTAGTGAGAGCAAGAGTGCTGATGACTATATTATGGTTTCCAAAGAAGAGGAAAGAAGTAAAAGTGCTGTTCCAGAGTCGGCGCAGGCCCTTCAGGCACACAAGGAGGCAGCGGTGAAGCTAGAAGCTCCATCTCGTTCTTCTTTGGTATTTTCTGACCCTCTGATGGGTTCCATTTCAGCCTCCTCCAGCAACCTGAGCTCCAGCCCTGATGATGACAGTAGTAATAACAGCAAAGATTCTGACTTTGCTATTGTCAGCCCACTGGACATCTAAAGAAACAGAGTGGGAGAGTTTGGGAAATCTGTCATTACAACTCAGCTCAAATTTCTGTAATTTCTGTGATTCCACAGGCTGGATAGTTCTTTGGATTACAAGGACAGATAAAGGTAACCTATTTCAGCCATTTCACCCAAAAGCCTAAATTAAAATAAAAAGGCAAACAATCAAAAAAAAAAAAAAAAAAAAAAAAAAACAAAAAAAAAAAAAAAACCAAACAAAAAAAAAAACCCAACATAAATTTGCTACTTTTAAAAAATAATATTACATTTTAATAACTGCCTTAAGTAAAGACCCAGTAAAACCCAGTTCTAATATACAGTTATTATTAATTATGCTGTTACCTTACTTAGGAGCTTTGTTACTATAGAACTGTTGTTTTCCCAAAACATAGAATAGTATATGCTAGGTACCGTAATGGAAATGTGTAGATACTTGGCATCAGACCTGACGCAGCAAAGACAAGCTAGATTTGATATTGTCCTTTTACAAAGTATGTTTGACTGGGTTTTCTGAGTAGGAAAGGGTACTGTTTCTTCAGAGACTGTGATTAGAGAAGTAGGGAATGAGTATCAAAAAGATTAAAAGCATCATCCCGGTAGGAAGTTTGTTCTCCCTTGAGGAATCCTAGTTTCTTCATTTTCATCCAGCAATAGCCTGAGATGTGTTCAGGGCAGAGGTTTGTGTAGTTGTTCCTCAGTGCTTACAGGAGACTATGTGACAAACTCCTCGAGAATGGGGACCTACACAACAGAGCCTTACCTGCCTTTGTCTACCTTTTCCCCTTGAGAGTTCCCAGTTCACCTCTTTCCCCCTTTATCTTTGTCTACTTTTACTTCCCCTGGCATGATTTTTTTTAATTTTACTCAGACTACCTACACAGTAGGTACAAGGGAAATAACAGTGTTTCATAATGTAGACCTGGGCTGGTTGAACTAAAGCTAGCTCGAGTATGCTAACTTAACCAGGGAAGGTTGCAAAGTGAAATGAAATGTTCATAATTAAAAGCACTTTATGTTTCATTGCTGTTATCTTCTATAGACTCTGTTTACATATATTCCTGTATGATTTCCATATTTCTAATCAAGAGAAACATAATGGTGCAGCAGCGTTAACCAGCAGAAAGTTTCTAATTAACTCTATCACTTGTTCTTCTATGGAAAAGTGTATTTCTTTCCCATCAAGTCCATAGTGCATTTAATAACAGCATTTTTCAAGTAGATAAGGGGGGTTTTCTGTACTCTCTGATCCCTTTAACCTCTGTTGGAATTCACAAAACAAAACCGGTGGTGAGTAGACCGCTCCTCTTGCAGGACCTACACTGAGTTAGCTGGAGGAAGGAATGTTAGTATGTCACTCTGTCACAGTAGCAAAAAAAAAGTCATTATTTGCTTTTAAGATGCATATACATTATACCATGCAACGACTTCATATTTGCATGGCAAAGCTTGTATTTGTTCAAAGTTATGAAATTGTAGTTACTTGCTGCTTAGTCTGTAATTGTAAATGAAGTACTGTATCCCAAAGATGAGGTGACTTGTAATTTGCTGGTCTTAGATTTTACAAGGTCTGTGCTGGTGACTGAAGAGTTAATTGTCATGTAATTACATGGTAGCTGCCATCCTTACATGTTCAAAAGCCACCATGTTGTTCTTCAGAGATTATTTGTGCCTTGTAAAATGTTAAAATACTAGAATGTTATGAGCAGGCATAGCATCACAGCTCTCTGCAACAGAGTGATGCAAACAGTCAGAGGACATTTAGATGAAAGGTCTTAAATGCATAAGATTTTGGAGAGATGTTTATTTTGATTTAATTTTAAGCTTCATAAAAAATCACTTTGGAATTCAACATGCATGCCTGTCTCCAGTTTATTTTATTACCCTGAGTTTGCATGAATGCCAGGGGATTGGGTGGCTGGTTGATTTATTTAGGTCTTTCAAGCTTTTCTAGCCTTAACCTATTCAGCAAGGCTTGTGGCACCATCAAAAAAAGGTGGCTGTTCAAGAAGTACCTGTGGAAAGAGGAAAGAAATATTCTGGGGACAGAGAGAAAAGTTTTATATTCTGTGATACATAAACCTTCAAAGATTCCAGTAGTTTGGCAGGAGAAAGTGTTTTTACTTCTTTTTGGTTTTTTTAAGCATCAGTCTTTTGATTTCTCTTCTAGTGGGTTGTTTCAGGGATCACTTTGCTATTTTCTTGAACAGTCTCATGCCAATGGAAGAGTGTGATTTGTACAGGTTTTTTATTTTTGTAAATTAGTTATATCTTTGATATTGCATATTTTAAAACAGTAGTAAAAGTATATAAAGATTTGGGGAGTTTCTAAGATGAATCAGTGAATACCGGATGAGCTGAATACGCATCATGCCATGGGATATGATAAAAATCTTCAAAATCAGAGAGATGATGATACAAATAAGATCAGAGTAACTCCAGTAAATGAATCTGCTTTGGTTGTACCATGTCCTTCCACATCTCAAATGCCTTGTCTCTGATATTTGATCATAGCGCAGAGATAGTTAAAAGTATTTTAGTATATTCATTAAGTTAGAAACTTGTTAAGTTAGAAAAAATGTCAAATTATCACCCTGTTTTGTGTTATGTTAAGAATATACTGAAAGAGAAATTGTCATTTAAAATACAAGATTATTCTTTTTCTCCAGAAATGACCTGCTTATAATGTTCATGGATAACAATAATCAGATAGAAAAATTACAAGCATTGCAAATTACTGACAAAAACTAATGCAGTATTAAGGTTGCTGGTCTGAGACTGTTGTACTGTATCTCACATCTGTAATTTATTTCTATAAAGTCTCTTGCATGTCATGTCAGTTGTATGTACTGCAGAAAGGCAGTATCATATTTTGACTGGCTATTGTTTTAGTCATGGAGCTTTGTATCTTTACACTGGAAGAACATCTAGTCCTAGCTTTATTAAAGAAAGAATTAATAAACTTTCTGGGTTGTGCTTGTGCTGTTTTCTCATAAAAGAGGGAAAGCTTTTTGGCTAGAATACTAGAAGTATCATTTCTGAGAGCTAGGATGATTAAAACTTTAAAACTGTCTATATAAGCACAAAGTTTATTAATCAGATTTGATATATGTGATCCAGGGAATAAAACTGCTTGTCATTTATGCCAACTAAACCATACAGAATATTTCCTGTTTTACCATATTTCTTGTATCTGAAAATAATGAACCAGAATTTAACATGACATAACTTTTCTGCAATTTCATGAAGCTCGGTATAGTATCATCATTGTGTCTCAATAACAGTGCCAGTATCTGTACAGTACATTTCTGAATCTCTCTACTTGAATTCACACTCTTAACCCTTTCCCATGATTCTCCAGTATGTTCTCATTAAATGGCATTGGGGCAAGTAGTTTAAAGATTACGTTTCAGATTTAAGGTGTCCTTGTGCCTGGCAGTTACAACGTCGTCTGTTCAAATACAATCCTAACATGAGCAGATTTTCAAATTCTTGATGTCTGCCCTTAAATAATACTTTTGATTTTGTGCTGCATGTGTTGGCCTTGAATGAATGATTCTAATGGTTTATTAGACTTGAAAAGGTGCAATTTCATAAAATAAACTTCATTTGGCTACAGAATAGTAATTACACTGTCTTGTAATCTGTGCTGTTCTTTTGAGAGTGATTATATACAGTCTGTGCATTAGTGTTTCCGGTGTCCCCCAATCTGCTAGACTCTGGCTTTAGTAGTTAGCTAAATTTAGAGATGAAAGAGCATAAAAAAAGGTCATTAGAGAAACAGCAACTTGATGCATGCACACAGGCAACTTGCCTTCCTGCTTCTCACAACTTATTTAACCACTGAAATGGTAAGGGAGGTTTTAGGTATTATGGGAGGATCCTGCAAGAGGCAAAGTGCATAACCCTAGAAACAGACAACAATCTGGAAGGGAGATGCAGCTTGAGACTCTAAAACTATGGGTTTTCTTAGGGCAGAAACCATTTTTTTCTCTGATTTTGTACAACACAAGCACTGTCAAAATTAGGATAACAATAATAATAATAATATACTCATTATTTCACCACATTTTGCTCTTTCAAACAGCGAGCTAGATTTAATCCAGGAACAGTAACTCAGCTGATAGCAGTAGTGTTGGAGCAGCAGAATCTGGTCCCACACTGCTGAAATAAGTGCAGATGACAAGCAGTAGTTTAAATAAATTAATTAAAACCAAGGAAACCTCACACCAGAAACAGGACTAAAATATTGCCAGATACAAAAAGCTGTATTTTTTTCCAGATATATACGAAGTATAAGAAGTATTTTCTAAACTGTGCTTCAGGTAGCACTTGTGTACCCTGTTTGACTAGGTCAGGTAGGTTTGTGCAAACCTATCTTTGTTTTTAACTTCTTCCATGGTGACAACATGAAAAACCCTGTAATCATTTCCAGAGACCTGATGGGACCTCCACTGCTTAAGTCATCACATGCAGTCACAGAGCTTTGAGATGAAAAATTTTTCACAGCGCTGCCTCTGACTGTGAACTTTGGGGACTGTAGCAAGACAAGGTTTGTCTGAATTTTTAACTCACACAAGGAAGCATTTGAAGATACTACAAATTATCATGTCAGTATTTCAGACCTTTTGGAATATAAATGCTACATAGTTTTGAGATGGAAAAATAGTTGTCAAAATATCTTGACTGCCCACCTACTGTGTTAATTGAATTCAGCGGATGGGGAATATAGCAGCATTTCCAGAGCATCATTAAACTGCCCTTTAAAATAAAAGAATATATCAAGCAAATAGATATTAAAAGGCAGATTATCAGTGGTGTCATATAGCTTGCTGGATAATATATATCTCTCTGCAATAGTCAGGAACATGCATCATTTCTATCCACAAAACTGGGGGCTTGCAACATACTGGAACACGTGGTGGAAAATGTAAATGAACATGAGCCTGTTCATAAAAACATTTTTAAAGCTTCAAAGATTAAAATACACCAAAATTATTTTTGAAATATAAAACAGATACACACAAAGCTTATTTAGGCTTGCAAAGATTATCAGGTCTCAAAAAAGTTTCATTTAGTTTAGAAAAGTTCAGTGGAACTCCAGCCTCCAGGTGATAGCACAGGGTGACTTACAGAAGCACCTGTAGAAGTTTGGGACGGCAATGAACTTCTTGTGCTTCAGACGTGTAACTTTCAAATGCTGGAGAACATTAATTCCAGTATGTAAGCAATGAATTGCACGTTTCTTAAGTTGCAAAGGAGTCATGATGGGGGAATTCCTCAGCAGACCCTGCTTCCGAACTTCTTTTGTTCTCATTTCCCACAGTCAAGCCCATCTGACAGTTTTGTGGTACCCATAAAAACTTCAGCTGTTGAATCTTCTTGAATAACTGAATTCTCAGTCACTGTGATCAAAGTTAGCTGTTCATCATCTCAGGACTCTAATACCCTATGCCTGCAGCCTGGGCACCAGCCCAACCAGTGTGCTCCTTGTTCTCATGTAGAATCTGAAATCTTACAAAAATCTCACAATACTTCTACAGCAGGTGGTATCCATATTCAGTCCTTATGACTTCCCTGTGGTAAACTTTATTGTAAGTTTTATTGCCTAATATTTTCTTTAACCATACTTCCTTTGTAATTCTTACAATCAAGAAAAAAATAGAAGAAAATCTTGGCTTCTCTCAAATATACTTAGCTTTTTCTTTTCTCCCTCTACTTGTAAAGTCTCTTTGCTGAGAAATTTTGGTTCTGCTTCTTGTAAAGCAGCCTATGTGTATTTATACTACTTGTGAGATAAAGTTCTAAAACGTGTTCTCTTTAAAAATGCTGAAACAAAACACTGATTTCTCCAAACTTTTTCTCATACTAAATGGGGCTTGAGTTAAGCATCGACATTAAAGAAACTATGAATAGGAATGGTGTCTATTTTCAGTTTCTAAAAAACAGCATCTTTTAATAAACAAAAGGCAAATAACGTACTCTACCAAGCTATGCCATTTTCTTTGGAAAAAAAAAATTTAAATTCACTATTCCCCCTGGTGAAACAATGGAGAGGGAGAACTCTATTTGGGTCAGGGTGCTCCTGGGCACAGGGGAAGGTGGCCCATGGTTGTGCTTGGAGGAAATGCAGGACACCCAAGGCCATGCCACACTGGCATGTGTCCCCATGTCTGGAGCATGGGAAGACCTATTCTTGTGCAGGGACCACAGGCTGCAGTGTTGCTGGACAGATGGAGGATCAGAAGATGAAAATTAATGTGTTTTACCTTCCATAAACCTTTAAGCTTCAGAGGAAATAAAAATAGGAAAGCAATTGCAAGCATCATTAACTGTGCTGGCATTGCAGTCACTGAAATGTGCTTTCCTCAGTGTTTTCTTTCTGTGGGATGCAAATTTTGCATTGTAGAGGGGCTTATAAAGAGCAAATAAAAATCTCCTTTTTCATATTCTGACACTTTTGCTGTATGTGAATGTTATGGGTTTTTAAAGAGATGTTATTATTGGCGTATGTCCACATAGAGATTGCAGCAACTTCTTTCCTGCTCTCTCCTCCATGTATCAGACTTTTTGAAGTAAGCCAAGAAGAGAGAGAGAGAAAGAGCATCTTTAAAATTCTTGTAACCTAAGTGCTGAGATTTTTTTGTCATGGTATTAGTATGCTTGATAGCTTGCACTGAGTAGAAAACCGATGTCTATTAAAACATGTTGGAGAGAGAAAAAGTATCTACAATTTTTCATCTGCGTGAGCATTGTGTGTTTTGCCAATGCTTATTAAGGTGCATCTGGCCTTACTGGAAGAAGTTATATGAAGAATATGGCTTCTGCAGATTTTTTTTTTTAAATAAAGAAAATCAGTACTTGCTTTGCATATAAAATTTCTTCTTGTTTTCTAAAATCTTTCATTCTCTAAAAATACCTTTTTGTGGTGCTTCTATAAATACGTCAAGAGTTTATTTTTCTTTCTTACCATCCTGTGTTTTTGTCTGCATCCTGGCATGTGCACAACCTGCAGAACCATTTCATCTCCCCATCTCTGCCTTCCTCAGGCTGGGATTTATGAGAGATCCAGTTCCAAATCATTTGGGGAAAACTGCACCAAGAGATGTGAGGGTACAATACAAATTGCAGCCTGACCCAAAAGAGCAAGTCACACCTTGCCAGCAAACAATCACTGGCTCTCTGACCTTGCAAAGCCACAAGCACACCAAAGGTTTCCGGCTGCTGAGTCTGGCCTCTTGTGAAGGGGAAGCATTCATAGGAAGCAATCTGCATGATAAAGCAGTGAACCATTATTTGAGAGTAACTGTATCCTTTACCTTCAAAATCAAAAAGCATGAGTCTAACCTTCAGTGGGTTTATAAAATGCACAGCAAAGACTTCACAGAGAAGGAGCCCAAAATTCTCACATTTCGTGAGCCTGTCAGTGCACACTGTGGTTGCTGCCATGATCAAGATAAAGACAGGCTCTGGGGGCTGGTGATAAAAATATGAACTCCAGTTTCTGCTGCAAAATGCTGATGAGACCAAATAGAACCATGAGGTAGAAGAAGGTGAGTTCAAAAAAATGTGAGATACCACTCCCTTCTGTAAAAGTTTCAAGTATGCTATTTTTATGTTCTCTAGGAGAAAGTCACCTTTTGGTTCAAAATTATTTCAGTTGAACACTTTATGTAATCCTTTACAGAAAGTACAAAAGGTGAAATATAGACAAAACTTTAAAAACTAATATATTTCAATTCATTATGATTTCAAATTCCTTCATCAATTCACTGGTTTTTGGATGGAGAGGAGCTTATCTTTAATAAGAAATAAAATCTACATCAGGCAGGTGGGCCTGTGCTGCAGGATGCTCCTTGGTAACAGAGCCAGGCAAGTTGAAAACTGAGAGATACTTAAAACAGAAAGTGGGGCTTTGCAGCTTCCACTCAAAGGCAGGACTGGCATTTTATGGTGCTGGCTGCTGGAGGTAGGTGCTGACCTGAAAACCTCACTCCTCGAGGCGAGCCGGTGAGCAGCACTGTCAGGGACAGCTCACACACTGAGGCAGATGGAGGTGTCTGTCTGTCTGTCTGTCGTCTCTGTACATGACTGGCCGTCTGTCTGGCAGCTTGGATGCTGTATCAATATTGAAACCATTAGCTGTATGATCGGCATTCACCATATTTTGGATGAAAGAACAGTAGGTTAAACCAAGGTTTTATCAGTGTACTGGGCAATCTTCTCTCTAACTTTATCACACTTGCAGAGCCACCATGGGGAGAGGTAAATCCCAATTTCCAGAGCCTGCTGTGCAGACACAGCCTGCTTGGATCAGATCACCCTGAATGTGAATCAGCACACTTTGACTGCTGTCCACAGCCACAGCAGCTTATTCAGATCAAGGTATGTTTGTTTTTTATCCAACATCTGCTGGCCTAGATAACTGTGTGCATCAATGGTTCATCACAAGGCTTGGGGTGGCACTGCAAGCCAGCAAGTCAAGGTAATGCAAATTGTCTCCAGAAACAAAGGGACCACGGGGAAATTTTTATTTATTTTTGATATGAGGATCTGTAAAAATTTGTGTTTTACAGAGAATAACAGAGGACTAAGTTTATTGAGAGCATTTTTTTTATCAGCTACATTGCTGTACTGGTAACTTGAGTAACCAGAGCACTAGGGAGAGCCTTTTCTCCCCTTCCTGCTCCATCAAAGTAGCTCTGTGCTAGCACTTGTTCATCTCTGCTGGTTGTGTGTGTCCTTCTGATGTAAGACGCCCATAAGAAATGACATATCCAGGGTCACTGGAAATGCTCACTGCAGACACAGCCCTTGAGTACCCCTCGATCTTCAAAGATACCAGACACTGATCACCCTTGGACTCATGGGTCTGGCTGGTTGTGCACAGAACATCCGTGTTGAAAGCATTCTTACACCTCTGCTGGAAGCGCAGTTCACCACAGACCCTCCCCGTCAGCGCCTGCCGCAGCTGCTGATGGTGCTAAATCACGTAGCAAAACCCAGCGAGGGCGGCAGCAGCTGACACTTCTTGGAAGTCCTCGCCTCAGTTCAGGGAAAGTCTCAAAGAGGAATCACAGGCCACCCGGTGCCTCTGTGCTGGGGTGGGGACAGGACCCTCACCAGCAGCCCAGCGCTGAGCACTAGCAGCTTATGGACAGCATCCCCTGGCCCACTCCTTCAGAGGCTGCATTGATTTTGGGGGCTGCATGGGACACTTGGCACCCGCCCTGCAGTGCACTCTGTGCCAAACATCCTCCCCATGCTCTGCTCCCCAGTCCCTCAGCATCATCTGTCGCTGTTCTGGGGCTGCTGTGGAGGTACTGGCAAGTTTGCAAAGGCTTTTGGTGTGAGTGGGCACTGAGCCTCATACAGGCTGGTGTAGTCTAATTTTCATGCATCTGTGTGTCCTTCAGTTTGTCTACGTCCGGGGAGAAAGGTTTCCCTTTTGATTGTAATTGGCTTCCTGCTGAAAATCTTCACAGAGCTGTTCTTGGGACTTGAACTCATCAGGGGAGGTGAAGTGGGGGTGTTGGTGTTCTTCACTTTTTCAGAGTCAGGAAAGTGTTAGGGGTTATTTTCTTTCTTTAAAATGTGCATAGACCTTCCTCGTGGGGATGAGCACACTGCCTCTCCAGTGCTGCTCTGTGCCACGGGTGATGATCACAGCGCTCCAACATGCTGCTGAGCACGCGTTCCAGAGGGAACAAGGGCTACCACCAGTGATGATGGGACAAGTCTGGATCTGAGCAGGTACAGCCATGGCCCTTGCCCATGCCATGCACACCTGGAGCCTGTGTCAGCAGGGAGCTGCGCAGCACAGCCTCCCGCTTTCCCTGTGAACCAGGCCCTTCAACAAGCAGAGCATGAAGAACCCCATCACCAAAGGTTGTGTGCCACGCAGTGCATGGGCCAGGCAGTGCCCTGTGGACTGCCAGTGCCCCACAGCACAATGAATCTGCACTGACCTGAATCGGCATTAAAAATAGATCCGAGATACAAGACTGGGGAGAGCGGAAAGGCAAAGCATGAGCTCATTTATGCTGCTGGCTTTTGCATTTGAATAGATTTTCTTAAACAGTGAAGAAGCAGCTAACATCTGGTTAGACTTTTGTTATGGAGTCCATGTTTTAGGACCATAATTACTGTTGCATTCAGAGTTTTCCTGAATTCCTTTATTTTACATCTCATATATTAATGAAAATGACTAAGAGATTTAGCTGAAAATGCTTGTACAATACTGATTAGAAGGATAATTTTAGGGATGTTTGGTAACTAGAACATTTAATTAAAAGAACTTCTTTTTCTAAAAAATTTTATATAGTGTCTTGTGATTTTGTGACCTACCTTCTCAGCTAAAGATTAAAGATTATTTTTTCAAAATAAAGGTGTGGGAGAGCAAAAGAAACTAACTGTACCATGATAATAATGAGTGGAGGCTGTGAGAGCAATGTGAAGGCTGTTGATTCTAGTTGCCTCGAAACAGATTTACAAACAGCTCAAAGAATAAATTTAAGTACACATGAATAACAAGTGCATTAGTCACATTAGGGCTTAATGAAGTGTTTATGAAAAGCAGCCTTGTAGCACTGTCCTTCAGAAGTAATTCACTAAGATGGGTCTGATAACATGTTCAGGATTTAATTTATCCAGTGTTTAGGTCACTTAGGAAGGAAGACAAGGATAGGATGCCCAACATTGTTTCAGGATTAACAATCAACTGGAGAAAGTCAGAAATTCTCCTGGACCATCTGTGCTTTATCAGATTCAACTATATGTGCTGTAAATACACAGACACCATTAAAATCAAGAGGAGAGCCTACACTGGGCTCTGATTTTCACAGAACTCATGGTAGGAACAAGGCAAGAAGTGGGGACTCAAAGAGAGATTAGGTTCATAACAAATGGAGGCTGCCAATCACCATTTAATTGCCTCAATGCAAGGCAAAGCACTGGCTTTTCTGCCCCACATTGGACACTTCCCCACGCTGGTTTTCTTTTGTAGATGACCTGTGACTAGGGAGCCTGAGATTCTAATAGTGCCATCTCTGCTGTATCTCTGTGGTCATTATGGAAACAGGGAACTTGCTGTGCTTCCACCCCAGCTGCATCAAGTTCCACCAGCTACCCAAGGGTCATGCAGAGAATTGAGGAGTCAAATGCTTCTACTTTGCTGTTGGAGAAGACCAGTGTGAGAACTCATCAGCAAACCAGATGTCTGAACTCTCAGACAGTGGCAGAGCTGCACCAAGCAAGAGCAGGAGCTGGTTTGTCTTTGGTTTTGGTTTCATTGTGAATCCATGTAATCTGCAAGGGTAGAGTGGGCTCTGCGTAGGATGCTGAGGTGGGACCAGAGTTAGCATTTGAATGAACTAGCTGCCTTGATACCACTGAACTGGATATTTGGATTTAACAGCTGAAGTGCTTTGCTGCTTCTGAAAATACTGCCAGGAGCTTTAGAGTCTTGTCTGCGCTGTTCTGTATGCCCTTTTCCAAGATCTGGAGAGTATAATTATAGCTCTTCCCTAATATTGCATAATGAATACATGAAAAATGGTATCCTCTTCTGCTGAGGTAATGGGGAGACTCTGCTTTACTTCAGATTGATAGTTGGAGTGGGTTCATTGATTACAGCATTTCTGAGAACTATAAACTCGGAAAAGAAAGAATAGTAGTTGACTGCAGAGGTTAAGTCTAAAGGTACTATAGATATATCATTAGTGTCACATATGTGTTTTTGTTAATGCTGCAAAGAAAAAACTGCAATGGCCTGTATGCTGAGAGCATAATGGCTCAGCTCTGGTTTGATTTTCTACAGAATTCAAGATTAAGGCCACATTTGAAGAATAGCTTGGATCAAATAGGTACATGCAACAGAAGTAATTGGATGAGACTGTGTTTGCTACACTGAAAGAAAGTTGCTGCCCCAACAAATTATTCTGGGACTTCAATAACTCTCAGGGCATGGAAATATTGACTGATGGATGCATGACTTCTCCTGAATTATCACTTGCCTATGTGTACTAATGTAGAATATACAGACAGTGTCTATTCTTTGCCAATGACTGGAAAAATAATTCATGCTAGGTTACCTTCGTGGTTTTCAACAATAAAGACTGGATTACCTTTATGCTTTCATTAAGGAATAAATCCAGCACAGACAAAAAGGGGTGTTGGATACGTCAGCCTCTGCACTGTTATGTGCCAATTTAGCCAGTATCATGTAGTGCAATCTCTCTGCAGCATGAGAAAATGAAAGAATTTAGAGCAGGTTCTTTTCCACAGAGTCTTTCACAAGGTACATTTCCAGATCTTTGCTACTCAACCTATTCTGCAAAAAGGAAGAAGAAAATCTGTATGTACATGTTTTTCATGGGTGTTTATTTTCAGGGTGTTTATTATTTTTACATAAAGTGCTGAACTTTATTGGAATTCACTAGTTCATTTAATTTGTGGGAGAAGAAGTTTTCTGAAAAAAGAAAAAGAGTTGTAGAAGTCTGTGCAGAGCAAATATGGTATGCTTCATGTTTGAATCTGGGAATCAAGACCTCCTTTTAGAAAGTCTGGGAAAGAATACCAACGAACTCTTACACATGGGATGATTTTAAATAATCTTTCTTCATCTGGGAAGCTCTAACATTAGCAGAGGACCTAGTATCTTTGTGGAGCATAAGCAAGCCTTTACAGAAGAATGAAGGAATTTTGGACAAGGATGATCTCTCCAAGATCAAAAACCAAACATTGGTTTGAAACATTTTGGCAGTTGCTGTATTTTAACTTGTTTCCTTTGTATGTAATGAAAACCTTCATAAAACTATAAATAACTAGCTTGCAATGTTTATCTGGCCTTAAATAAGATACTACCATAATGGTATTTGAAAGTCACCGTGGTCTTAGAGAGGACTGTTCCTTAAGTTTTGGTTTAAAAACCAAATCCCTCAGTGTGCCTTTGATACAGTAAGTGTTAGGAAGCAAAAAACTTACTGTGAGATGCTGACATTTCCAAACTGGTCTTTTACAATGATTTTCCTCATACCTGAACATCTTAGGGAGTGAGATCTCTAATGGACCTCCCAATCTCCATCTTACCTGTCTTCTTACAGTAAAAGACAGAACTCAGCACAGCGCACAAATATTACTCTGTTGGAACTGATTTATACTTCTTTTGGGGAGTGAGAGGAATGGGAAGACACCTTTTATGATGGAGAGGAATCTTACTGGCATTGCTAAAGCAGTTCTTAGAGAAGAGATCTGTGTCCAAGAGCATCACTGGAAAGCATTCCCTGAGGATCAGGGCTGGAGTTTACCTCACCCTTAGATGTCTGGTTTGGAGCTACAAACTATAAAAATTGAATGACAATTAACATGCTGTTTCCCCCAATTATTTTCTTCTACTTTTTCATTGTTTTTATTGTTACTATTGTCTCTTACAAAATACCCAGTGTGATCACTAAGGGCATGAAGCCCTTGCCTTGCAGATCGTATGATAAATAACATAGATCAGGGTACTTTTAGTGGAGAAAAAATCACCTGCTCACAGTGTCCTTCAGGAATTGGGGAGGTGTCGTTCTTGTATGTTATCTTACTGTATTTCCTGTAAGGCTCAGCATGTTGGTTGGAGTAAACAAGGGTACACCCAGATGAGTGCTGCAGGTTGTTATGAGTTGAAATAGCAGGTAGCCAACGTTATTTGTGTACAAAGTTTCATTTCCTTAATAGCATAGCAAATCTTGAAACTAGGCTTACACACTTCTGTGGTTCGTGGGAAGAACGCATGTTTCTCTAGGAGAGATTTCTTAAGCAAATACAGATCTTCTTGCTTTGATTATAAATTCTGTACATTGAATAATTTATGTTAACCAGGATTCTCAAATAAAACCAGTGAAAATGCAAATAATGCTTCTTCCTTTTTATGAGAAATCTTCTAAGAGCATATAAATATTTTGTTAGAAGCTCCGTTCCAGCTAGCAGACCTCCAGAAATTAGGGCACTGAGCTGTAAAGTTCACATCCTGTTTTTTCCTTAATACCATCTGGGGAAAATAATGGAATCTAGGCATTACTGTCTTTCCACAGATCATACACAAGCAAAAAGACTATCACTTGCTTTGTTGTGTTGAGACTGTCACCATTCATGTGAAGCCTAAACCTCGAATTAGTCTCTGAAAAATGATGGCTTTATTTTCAAAGCAGCAAGCTTAACTTAAAAGCTCTATGTGACTTGAGGTTCTGGCTGCCTGGGGCTGCTCTGGTCTCTAGGCCTCCTTACAGTGGCCATATCTCATCCAACTCCTCACTAAAAGGTGTTACCCTAACTCACTGTCCTGGCAGGAGAAACAGAGATGGGAAACTGACTTTAGACTTTCTTCTTCCCAAACATTACAGCAACATATATACTGCTGATTTTTTCCTTAGATCTTTTGTAAATCTTGTATGTTTTATTGACAAGTAGGGATATTTCATCTAGACTCTCCTCAAATTACTAACACCCAGCAGCCAAGGAGCTGCATTTCACAGCCTCTGCCATACAGTCACTGCAGCATTGCCATAGGAAGAGGAGACCCATGAAGGCTCTTTTTGCCACAAAGGATTTAGGTGTTATGCAGAGGAAACAGCAGTCCTGTCAGTTTTGTTACCTAATTCTCCACACTTCAAAAGAAAAAAAACTTCTTGGTCTTTCAAGAATTCGGCAATGGGATAGTTCATGATCTCCATCTTGGTCTGTGTTTTCAGAAACCTCCCAGTTGATTACTGCTAAGGACTTGAGTCTACTCTCTTACATGTAAGGTAACAGGAATAATATCAATGGGGTTTGGGTGTTTGTTTGCTCATTAAGCAGTCAGCAGGAGCTCACTTAATGGAGCACAAACTCGCAGTTATTACATTATCACTTAATTATTCAGCCCTGACATCACTGCATCTTCACAGCAGGCACCTGCACAACTTGGGAAAGGGGTGTGTTTCACTTCAGCCTTGTACATCTTGAAGAAAATACGGTAACAGGAGTGGCTGGAAGCAGCTCTGTGCCAGACTGATCCTGCCTTACTGCATATAGTATTTTAAGCAAACCAGGCCGTCATCACAGAGCACGAGCCACAGGATGTTATTCTGAAATAGGGCAGCTACAGGGAGGAGTAATCAGTGGAAAGGAGCTGCCAGTAAAAATGTCACATTGCCTGTACAACTGTTCTTGCTGAGATATTTTCAGGTTGTTTAATAGAGAGGAAGGGAGGGATGGATGCTTTTGCAGTGGTAAAAGATGTTAATCCACAGGTGAAAAAATTTAACAGCATGAAGCTGCTGTTTCTCTGTGAGTTAATTTCTAGTGTACACTTCCCTGTATTCATTGGGGAGTTAATTGTTTCTTGTGTCTTTCCCAAACAAAATTTTGACAAATGGCCAGACAATAACAAGCCAGATTATCCCACCTCTCTACAAAGCTGTGCTATAGGGGGATGCTATAGAATTTTTGTTCTCATGGTGGAGTTTGAATCACTCTTCTTTCAAACATGCAGCACAGCAAAGGCCAGATGCCTGGCAGTGTAAGGTCTCTGCCGAGTTTCTTTGTACAACAGATACATTGCCAAAGTCAGTCATTTTTCAGGTGGCAAAATTGGGGTGAGTCAACAGTGTTCAGCTTTGCAAGGCCACTCACCAGCTCACTACAGGAAATGTGGAAAAGCAGCAAGGAAAAGAGGCAGGAATACTCTGCTCAAGGGCTTGTGGGGTTTTTTCATTGTTCAGTGCAGAAGAATATGTTCTCTTAGTGCTTTCTCAAGGGAAAAGAAAAATCTCTTTGGGAAGAATTGTCTTTTACAGAAATGATTGGCAGACTCATGCGGAAGCGCATTCCTGCAGATAAGTGATTGCTTCTTACATAAGAGAACAGCTTTTGCAGGAAGTCCTGAATGCACAACTTTCGAACATCTTGTATTCAGTGTTGAGAATACATGACACAGGAATTTGTATTCACTGCAGTGAGAGACCTCTGAAGTTTCTGGCAATGACTTTATAGATTATGTTTGTTGCTGTGTCATTCTGAGATTTAGAGGTGATTTTAAAGGGTGATGTGCAAAGGCAGAAATGGTTTTGTTTCCCTGATGTTATAAAAGTACCTACCTTTGTGTTGAGTCTATGGATCAGAGTCTGGGAATTTGCAGCCACAGAGGGATCTCTTCAACCCATTCCCTTCTTTATTTGAAAACCCTTTCCCTTCTTTGTGTCTGTAGTTTTCTTTTTGTTGTTAGCAAGACAATACAAACGTCATTACAATTGGTAAAATTCTTAAAGCCTTGGTTTGTTTAGCAGAAATTACTCATTTTCTGTTGCCTGAGGAGAGGAAGCCAAGAATCTCAGGGGCAAATACATACAAACTGCAGGTAACATGTGAAGCTTGAGGAAATGGCTCTGATGACTTGTGGAATATTGAATATTACAGAAGAATGTTCCCATATCTATAGAGATGGTTTGAACTCTACCTACTGAAGAGGTTACTGCCTGGTATGATTTCACTAACTGAGTTTTTTGGATCTTTGGGGTGTTTTGAGTAGATTTTAGAAAACTTTTGAGTGTCTTACTACATGGAGGCACACGTGGGAGGTACATCAGATCGCTGATATATTACGGTATAGTCTGCATATTACTTCTGTGGAAAGCTCATGGAATTTTCATGAGGAAAATGTCCTCTGTATGCAATACAGGAAAGGCAGCAGGTCTAGCAGAAGCTGGGGAGCAGGAGCCCTAAAGTCTTGTGCATGCAGATGGTGGGGTAATGAACCCCACAGGAACTTTCTTCAAAGAGATGCCTTCATTGTATATTTAACCTAGATAGTGGCATTTGTGGATAAGCATGCCCCAAATAGTTAAATATAAGTAAATTCCGGTGTAAGGAACTGAACTGGCAAACTAGAATCCAGGCTGGCATCACATTCAGCCTTTTGGGGCTTAGGGCATTCTGCAGCCACAGTATCTTCTTAACATTGAACAAATGACTAAAAGTCATCCTATGACTTCTTTTCCTGCCCCTACAGTGTTGCAGGAAGAATTGACAAAATTTTCCAGCCACACAGGCAAAGCATGATCCTAATTCAATTATTTATTCAATAAACAGTTTCTGACTTTCAGTCTATATCTTTGTTCCAGTGGAAAATAGCTATAAACATCCAAGGATGGTGACAATTTGTACTAGTATCTGGCATCATGACAAATCTATTTTTGAGAAAAGGAGGAGGTGCCTAATAAGCCCAGGACACAATTGGAAAGTCCCTGTGGCCAGATGCACATTACCTTGAGAAGTCTGAGAAGCTGCAGCCCTAGAAGGGCTTTGCCAGCTGCATGCTCTGGTCCAAGAAGGCCAGATCTCTCAGACATCAGGTGTTATAGCTGTGCCACAGCAGGGTATACATACATATGAAAGTTCTGCAACACCTCCGTGTTTCTGATGCTGATGCTGTTCAGTATGTGTTACCAGTGGAAGGGAAAACAACTACAATGAGAACAGTGTTTAATAATGAAGTGACACCAGGAGTGGTATTTTTCTGACTTCCAAGGCTCCCACAATAAGCAGAATACCTCTGTTTTATGCTTTATTTTTGTAACTTCCCTCTGCCTTTCACCTAAAAAGTGAACTTTTTATTCTCTCTTAGTTTGTTTTGCTCTGCTGTCAGTCAGAATAGTGACTTGTGACCTATTAGGGCTGTGACAAGTGTTTCCTGACTGTGCATTAGCCCAAGCTATTTCATGCATTATTTGACACCACAGAGATGAAACAACTAGCAGTAAGTTAATTGCAAACACGACTCTTGCAAGATCTGCCTTGGGAATTCATCTGCTTCTTTAACTTGATACAGAGAAAGTCTTGTCTTCATTGCTTACAAGTGTGCAAAGAGATGGCTAATTGAGCTCTTGTCATCTTTGTTGCAAATGAGACCAGCATTCTGGAGCTGTAGTCTCAAGAGCACTATTAATCATCTTAAAGTGTCCTTTTTACTGCAGGCCCAGAGTAATGTAGATTGATTAAGGAACTGGGGGAGAGATGTGTGAAAACAATCCATCTGACAGATGTGCCTATGGCCAATGGATTAAAGAGAAAGGAAAACTTGCTTTCTCTGGATTCATATTTAGAGCTAGTAAATATTTAAAGAAAACTACCTAAAGTGTTCAAACGCTAATAGTTCCCCTCAGATAGGTGGAGCTGCCTCGAAAATACCTCTGTGAATTGAAGCAGGGACCTCCAGGAAGGTGGCCCTCCCTTCTGCAGCATGAAGTGCAGCCACTCTGATGTTCTCACTGCATCTCTTTACTTTGTCCCTCTAATTTATTCCTGAGAGGCTGAGGCTACAGGGGAGTGATAATTATGAGCTGACTGCTCTTGTTAACCTTCAGTGACCTACTCCTGTTGCCTCGCTGGCGGGAGCCCTTTCCCCACCTTACAGAGAAGTGGCAGAGGTGCTGTTGGTGCCCCAGTGGGTGGCTGCAGTCTCACACGTGAGTGCAGCCATCTGTGCTCCCTGTCGATTTAACACGTGTAAAATACAAAATTAACATGATGAAGGCAGTCGGGGGTAGGTTAATGTGAAGGTGGAGAGAGTCTTTTTCTCCTCCTGTTCTTTTATTCTACTATGTTGTTTTACCATGATCCTTTAAAGGGTTTTTATCTGCTGGGTATTGCTGCTTCTGAATAGAGGAAGCTCTGCAAGATGTGCCTCTTCAGGGTATTTAATTTTGATACAGGAATCTCATGTATGGCAAGCTACAAAGGTATTACTAAAAGGAGTTACTGCACTGTGGTTAACATCATCTGCAATTCTAGAGAGTCTGGGATGAATCCCAGAGAGAATTTAGGACTGCTTTCCAAAGAGTTATGGCTAGAACAGAGAAGCAAGGAGCTGCCAGCATGGCTGGTACTTCCCATTTCAGCAGAGAGGACAAGGGACATCCGTTATCTCCACCAAAGGATGCCCTTCTGAGTCCACTGGCAAAGGGCTGGTACTGATCTTTGCCCTAAGAAGGAAAAGCACAGTTCAGATGCCCTGCTAGGCAGAAGAGGTAGCTACTGCAGTGTGTTCCCAGCCCTTTGTGGCATCTGTGGGGAAAGCAAGGACATTGTATCCCTGTCCTTCAATCACCTACAACAATTGCTGCCGTGATCGGCTAGATCACTTTTTTTATGCCTTTTGTTCTCTTCACAGAAGCCTTTCCACGTGAAACTGGGCAGGATTACTCCTGATAAGCTCCGGGTTGATTTAGCTTTCATTTCTCTTTTGCCCTGCCTGAGTTGATTGTCCATAAAAGATAGTTTTATTTCTTGGGCTTCCACTCAAGCTGTGAGGTGAGGGTGCATATGGACAACAGTGTAGTGCAGAGACCTTCCAGTCTTGCACTACGCATACCATGTCCATGGCTGGAAGCAGTGGGCTGATGTTGACATGGTGTTTACCAGGGCTAGCTTCTCCTGTCTCCCAGGAATATCCCTGAGACTGCCAGCTGAGCAACAGGAAGCAGCACGCTCCTAGCAGATGTGCGGTAACAAGGGGCAATTTAAACCATGTTCTTGGCTGTGCTGTTCAGGACCCTCAGTATTTTGTGGGTCCTGCACAGGAATGCGGTAGGTCAGGTAGCAGCTTATTCTAGAGACATCTGACCTAGCTGCACTGGACCTGCCTTCCGGCTCCTGTGAAAGTAACTCTTGTGGTCTTTTGAAAATGTTACACAATGCACCAATAATGTTTTTCGTAAGTCATGTTGTGCTCCTCTACTCTGACAGCTAATATTAACACCAAATTATCCAGACCTCTTGGTCTCCATTGTATAACATAAACAATAATGCATGTTTGAAAGTTCCTGGACGTATGAGAATGGCTAACATTGGGTTGTCTTCAGGTCACCTGGAATGTGTCCTTAATTCCATCTGTGTATGACAGTCCTTTATCACAACCCACTATAGCCTCCAGTTCTGCTCTCTCAGAAGAATCTGAACCCTATCTGTGCAAAGGCCCTGCCCTCAGCTGGAAGTTAAGATCCTGTTGAACACTCTTGTGACCAGACCTTGCAAGCTGTCCCCATGCTGATTAGAACAGTTTCATGAGACTTCAAGGTTTAAAATGAAAATCCATATGGATCCACTACCTGCCACATGTGCAGGTATGAGGGGTTTGTCATGATTTGTGTAAGTATTTATCCAACCTACTTGTGTGTCTGAATTTGTCTTCAGGTTTTTATGGATTTTTTTTTTAATTCCCAAACCATGTCTCCTATCTTACAAAAATGTCGTTAGGTCATTAGTAAAGTTTAGCCAGTGTGCCTGTGTTACTACCCACCCCTGAAGGTGGGATACCCAGGGTTCCTGTAAATTGATCCCTTGAGGTGGATTAGTTAGACACTGAATGGCTGGTGTTTATATTATATATATATGGCAGGTTTATTTTAGAACAGTTTGGTTGCAATGGAAAAGGGGTATGTATGTTTAGCTATTATCTATAGAAGTGCAACAATATAAAAGTATAAAGATATCACTTCAGAAAATATTTAAGGAAAAGAAAGGAAAAGAAAGAAAGGATAAGAGTAGATAGCAGGAAGTTATCACCACCCTTGGATCCAGTGACAAGATTTGATTGCTACAATTGTGATGTCCCTTTTTGATGTCCCTTGGTCAAAGTGATCATCACAGTCCTGATCCTTGGAGGTGGGGAAAAGCCACAAAACACAGAGTTCAATGGGTTCAGTACGTTCAGGTTCAGGTGGGAACACCCAGGTACCTCACCTGGGAGGAGTTTTACTCTGTCTGTTCCAACACTGTGGATCATGTGCAGTGGTCTGGTGGAAGGCCCCAGAAATGAGTCCGGGGGTGCTTTGGGGATCTTTGATGGGTTATGACACCCTCTAACACCTGCCTCTCACACCAGTGTAGTTGAGCCAGTTCTGCCTCATCAGAAGGGATGAAAACCTTCAGGCTTACATGCAAATATCCCAGTACTTCTCCAGAGCAGTTGTGTAAGAGAGGACATTGTGCTTACCCCTCCTGCACCTGGGCTGTTCTTATGCTGATCAGAGGTTTCCCCACCGAACACTGAGAAACTCTCATCCTCCTCTTCGGCTGGGGGTGCAAACCTGGCCTCAGCTTTTGCAAATGGCCAATCTGTTGAGCCATTAACCATTAACATTTCAGTGTCTCATAGCCTGCTATCTAAGGGAAAGCAAATTTGAAACCAGCGACAAGTGCTTCCCTTACTTATATATGCATAATGCACTGCCTCTGTTGGACATTTGCATGAATTATCTTTGGATACATACAATGGTTTCCATTAAGTAATTTTCTTACATGATCGGCTATATTAACCCTAATTCACCTGTCTTGTCCACACCAGCCCATCTGTTTGCTCCACTTGAATAGCAAACTTTGAGTGTCTCAGCAAAGGATGCTGAGTTACATTTACATATTGGCACAGAAAAAGAGTAGTTTTATCTCCAAACAGGACTCTACTTCCAGGAAGATTAGTGTATGAGTGTGTGGGAATTAATTTTGAGTCTTTGTTTCTTCCCTTTATTCTGATATCCACATTTTTATTTTCAGAAGTGCAGGGATGCACCTAGTCAACCTGGCTGTGTCTTCATGGAATACACTTCTTCTGAAAAGGAAAAAAAAAAGGGATCCATAGAAATGCAGTCTGAAGCTGCTTTCATAACATAGCTTTTCCCACCACATCCCCAAACCCCAAATTACTAATTTTGTTCCGCCATGAGGCACAGAGAAAAGAAGAAAGATCAAGGTATCTTTGACAGGGAACTTGAAGCAAACAGGGACTAAAAAATTAATTAATAACTGAGTTTACTCTTATTTAAGCAACATTGGCAGAAGTCCTTTGTGTGACCTCCACAAAGCTTTGCTGAGGCATCCTTTTATACTCTTCTAGAAGATTAAAGCTAACTTTCATAGCTTTAAATCTCCTCTTTCCTAGACGCCATATGCTATCATTCTTGATATGCATAAAAGAGAGCTGATTAGAGAGCCACCTTGAAGATGTGACTTCACCGAGTCATCCAGTTTTGGAGACACATAAAATTGTTGCTGGTTTTTGGGAATTTCTCCTGAAAGGGTGAATGAACTGATTAATCTGGAACTGTCATTGGCTTTTTGTTGCCCACAGAACCAGGCACTGCCTCTAGTGAGATGACGGAGAAGAAACGCTGCGGGCAGCTATTTCAACAGCTCTTTACCAAACAGATTATGCACGATTTGTCTGGCATTGAATCACTGGCTTGTGTAAACACCAGATGCAAGTGAAATGCAATGTCTTAACTGAAATGCTGTGTTTTGGCCTGTGAAAGCAATAGATTATTAAAGTCAATGCTACTGTTACCTATATGTATTATGTAATATGTTATGTGATTGAATTATCCTCCCTGCCTGCCCTGGCTATGCCAGGGGCTGCTCTCACACCCAGAAGCTGCTGGTCTAGTGCCAGGAAAGGGTGCTGCTGAGACCCCCATGCATGCTTTGCTCTTGGGGTGGACTCAAAGGGTAGTTTCTTGATGTCTCCAGAAATCAGGTCTTGCTGTTTGATGCCCAGAAGAAGGGCCTGGGCACCAGCAACCTTCCTGTTCTCGTTCCAGTGCCTGCGCCCTGTCCTTAGGGGTGTACCGAGTCTAAGATCCCCAGGGAGAGGCAGGCACGGGGCCTTATTCTGGCCAGAGGGAAGATGTGACCAGGGCCTGCTGGGGTGAGTGTGGAGGAAGAGGGACAACTGCAAACATTCAAACTGCAGAGACACAGCCCATGGGGTGGGTGCCTGCCATTCTGTCCTCCAATGGCTGCCGAGAAAATCTGGAAAGGGATGCAGGGAAAGCACTGTTGCCACAGGGCTCTTGCCTTCCCAGCCCAGTCTCCTCTGGAGTAGTGCGGGTCACAGTTTCAGGGAGTGTGTCCAGGTGAGTGCAGGACATGGGTCCATGCAGGAGAGCTCTTGCTGGGTGGTGAAAGGAGCTGGGGGTAAGTGTCCCACCTGAAGGTCTCTCCTGGGACACCTCCCCACAGCCCTCCACAAACATGCATCCCATGAAGCAGCACAGGTGCAGACGCAGTGGTTCAAGGTGCTCAGCCCCGAAACAGCAAAGCATTCAGGTGCTGGGTGACAAACGTGGAGCCAACAGGGCTTTGTAGCTGTTTGTAGAAAACATGGCCCTGGGGATGAAGAGGATATGCATGAAGATGATATATATTCATCTGTGTACATGTATACACACAGTCTACACCCCACCAAACTTTTCACAGTCTCACAGCAACCATGCGCCTGAACCTAGAACCACACCTGCTCTTGCAAGACCTTGCTTTGGAGTTTTTTTCTGGAAGGGCAACAAAACATTTGATTTCTTTCCTCTCAGCTCTTAGAAGAATTTCATTACCAAAACACTGCCTACAGATCTGGAGAAGAGAATGGAGAAAGCTGTATGCAAAAGGACACCCAGTAATGGTAGTTCATTGCAGATCTGCTGTGATGAGGGGATCCAAGAGTGTCGAGAAGAATTGCTGGCTTACCTGAATGGTGTGGCCAGCTGACCAGTGGCAGAATTAATTAATACAGTTTGCTTTACAAACAAACAGTAATATAAATATATCACATATATTTGAGTATGAAGGCTGGTGTTACAAGCATTAGGTGGTGCAGAGACTGAACTGGCAGGGCATTAGTGATATATGATAGTCTGAGGGATTTAGTCACCCAGATACAAAGAGACTTCTGGAAACTGAGCTGGTTCTGCATCTGCCTGGCTGAGGTGGAGTATCTTGTCCTGCCCAGCTCTGCAGTTACCACAGACAGCAGTGCACTGGGGAGCTGCCTGGTTTCGCCTTCCAGCAGCTAGATGTGGCTCCTCAGCTGGTAGGGAAGGAGGAAGAGTAACTCATGCTCAGCCTGAGGCCTGCTTCATGCACAAAGTAGTACAGCAATTGAGGACAAGGTCTGAGGTTTTCCAGTACTGTTCTGCCAGGAGAAAAATAATTCAATTATCTGACAAAAAATATGACTTAGAGGTGCTGAAATGTGTTCCTTTGTGGTGAAAACACATAATTTTGGAAAGTCATTAACCTTGTTGCAGTAGAGCTGTATCTTTATGCTTTAGTAATCCAAAGACAAAATGTGAAGTACCTGTTTCAAGCTCTCAGCTTTACTTAAGCCATCTGGGATATGCACAAGCCATCTGATAACAGGTTTGCACCACTGGTCTGTTAAATGAACTTCATTAACCTCCCACTCCGTAACAGCGCTTAGCTTTGTGCAGCTTTTTTTTTTCTATCATGCAATTCATTGAATTACCAAATATCCAAGAAAACCAGCATTCTCTGAGGCTGGGAATGGCCAGGAACTATACTTTTGATCACAGTGATCTTGAGTCTGAACTTTTTAAATTAATCCCCTCTTCCTTCTGGCCTCTTTAAGAGAGAAAGGTTTGCAACCTTCTTTTTTATTACCGTGGCACCACATACCGAGGCGCAAGCTAGCTTTTCCATTACAAAGCACTTTTTCATTTCTCAGCATGCTGAAGCCTGGCACACAATGCTAACCCAAGATGCAGGAAGGTTTTTTAGCAGCTTAAAGCGAATTAAGCTTTCTTTGAGTTTTGGGAGCCAACAGGGTTGTTTGTTTCTGAGGGGAAAAACTGGGCAGTTTTAGCTCAAGCCTGGCAAAATGGCGCATATATAAAGCCAGGAAAGCCAAGTTGTTTTTCAGGCTCTAAATATATTCTTTCCCCTTACTCTGACAGAGATTTTATTTTTAAAAACAGACAAGATTCCAGCAATCTTAGTTCTTGCTTTTAATAAGTTCCCTCTTTCGTTCATGTCCTGTGTTTGCCTTTTTTTGTTTTCCTTATTTTGCCTTGCCAGTTCAACACTGAATAGAGCCATCTCCTGTCCTAGATTTATCTGCACAGGAAATCCATCCTGTTCCCACTGCTAGCAGCTTCTTCAGGTCACACTTATCACAAGACTCTGTGGACAAGGTGATCACAAACAATATACACATCTAATCACTGCATGATTTCCAGGGAATGCAGAGAAGGCTCATACTAGTTGTGCAGTAACTTTACCAAAGCACAGTCCTGGCCTGAGAAACAATGTCACTGTAATGAAGATGCAGGGCAATTATTTACAAGCCCACTTTCCTTCTTAGGTCCACCCACCCCGAGATGTAACTCTCATTGCCCAAAGAGGGAGTGGGCTTTTCTCTCCTCCATCACTTCTGTTGAGAATATGTGAATCACACTACTGGTAATATCATGCAGTTTACGGTCAGTTGCCTCTGTTTTATTTGTAAAGTATTCTGAGATGCTTGAATAAGTCCAAAATACCCTCCAGCCATAAGCCATGCTGGAGGAAAATTGATTGAGTAAACTGAAGTCATTAGAGGAAGTAAACACTGTTAAGCAAGATATATGAATGTATAAATCTACACTGCTGCTTTGTCCGTTTGAAGATCACTATGTAGTATAGATCTATGATCTCTAGATTAATTTTGACTTGGTTTCTGACTGTGTATCAGATGCTATTTTCTTACTAAAATTATGTTTTACAAAGAACTGGATCTAAAAAACTTACGTCCATCTAGTTCCCCTTAAATCACATACAGCATCTGCAGAGGCATGGGTTATGTTCACTTTTATAACACCAATCCAACAAATGAAATGTCCAGTGTGTGCTGCCATTTATGTGCTGCCTCCTCCTAAAGGCAAAATTGTCTGTGTGGCCATGTGCAGTGAGCATGATGAACATTCTATTAATGTAGATCCACCCTCAAAAACTAATCTACGACAAAATCTAAATGGAAAATTCTTAAAAATAAACGTCCCTTCCCGCTAAAACCACAACATGGAAAAAAGTCACCCTTCTATAAAGTTAACCCTTTTGTGCTCCTTGGAGCCTGTAGCTCTCAAAGTTATCTGCCAGGGGGAGTTTTCATCAGTATGTGCTTCATCCTCGTGTAACAGAGGGAGGAAACTGCTACAGCCCATCTGTTTCACTTTGGAGGTAGAGAGCTGAGGAAGCTGATTTGCCCAGCATATCTGACGCACTGAATGACAACGCCAGGAAGAGAGCTCAGGTCTCGTGTGGGCACCACTCTGCTCTCGCTGCCTGAGATCAAAACAGCCCCTTTCCTTTGGTGCATCTGTCACAGAGAAGGAGCTACATAAATAGCCTTGCAGCAGTGCTTGTGCTCTGACAAGCACATGATTCAATCCCTCAGAAGAAAGTGATACTGAGCATCGTTACAGTTGTAGTTACACTTGTAGTCAGTGGAAATGTCCCATAGGAGAAATAGTGTCCAGTGCACAACTTGGAGTCCCATTTTTCAGTACCAAAAACTTTAGGCTTCAGTATCATTCTTTTGGGTAATAGTACCACATTTCCTTGTGACATCACTTCTGATGTCACAAGTTCTTGTGTCACTAAAACCACACTGAACAGCAGCAACAGAAAAGTAAGTGGGGGTTTTTTCCCTAAATTTTTATGAGCAGACTTTCTTTGTGATGCAAACAGAAACCTTTCAGTTGAGGCCATAGCATAGAAGTCGCATAGAAGTCACACACTGTGCAATTGCCTCTCTTGGTGGCACAGTCATCTTGGCTGGGACGCCACCTCTATGAGCAACCTGCTGTGTGCATCTCTAGGAGAAATTTAGCTGAATACTGCAACGGTGATGAAAGTAAGGACTTGAATAAAACCCTCTAAACCCCTATAAAGCTGGTTTCTCATTTTAATAAAAGCTGTAATTCTCTTTCCTTATTACATAATGTTCTAGCTCTAACAGCCAAGGACAGAAACAAAATTAAATAAAAACCACTGTAATTGTATAATACAGGGAATGGAATATTTTTAGTGTCCTTAACAGTGTCAAATTCCCATTTAACAAACGAACAAGAAACAATGGTGTATGCTTTGGTATACACCATTGAAAAAAGAAAATAAAAAAGCCTAATCTTTTGAGCCAAGGCACCTGCAAGAAATTAGTTCAATAGATCCAGGTACGAGGATTCAAATTAAAACAATCTCTAAATTCATAGTGAAAATTCTCCAAACTGATTTTGTCCAAACATTCCCTGCCTAAAGGGATCCCTGACCACCAGTTTAGCACTGACCTGGATTTTCATTTAAATTTCCTTTTTCAGTATTGGCAGCCCGTGCTCAGAGACAGGCATGGTGTAACCCCACATCATATTGATGGAGATTTTAATGAACAGTATTAAGTGGAGGTGATAGATACCTGCCTCAAACAAACTAAGGGTGATCTGTAACATAGTACAAAACCCTAAAATGCACCAAAACCCAAAGCTACTGTGATATTTCAGGCTTGCTTCTTGTTGAAGCTTAAATTTTGCTGTTACATTACCTCATGTGAGTTTTGTTTCCTGTGTACTTCTACAAACTGGTAAAATCCTTGTGCAACAGAGCTGGCACCTGTCCACCAAGGAGAACGGGCTCTGCAGTGGACACTGCTCCAGTGCCTGCCAGCCTGGGAACTGCCCTGGTTAAAGGATCAGGGTGGGAAGTGAAAGAGAGAAGGTAGCCATCCTTGTACAAGCAAGGGGATATTTCATACAAAAGCAGGAGCTAACAAAAATGAGCCTTTTACCAGTGAGGTCAGGCTGTGCAGAGAAGGAGACACAGGCATCTCTGTGGCCACATCCTCAGGACACCCTGAGCCAGCAGAGGAAAGGAGCTGAGCCAAGGAGAAGAGGTGAGACCCAGCCACAGCAAGCTGTTACACCCCCTTTTCTCAGAGAAGGTAACCAGGCATCTTAACTAAGATTAAGCGCAAGAAAATCTCCCACTGGCTGCTACAGAAGCCCCCATTTACAGAGCTCCCCGGAGCCATCAGAAGGACACACGTGGGTTTGGTCATTCCATGGGCACAGCTCTGTCCTGGCTGCATGAAGTCACCACTGAACTTGCTCTGAGTTTGCTTAGACCAGGGACATCAGCGTTTGGTCACCACAGAGGACTGAGAGGCTCCTTCCAGCAGGGACATAGGAACACTCAGTCCTCCAGGACTTCTGAGCCCACTGGGTATTCTGCAGGCAAAACAATGCCATTTGGGAATTGTGCTAAAAAACCCCAAAAAGCCACATCCTGCCTAATAAAGCCTGAAGGTTGGCAAAAGTCATCACGACAAGCTTTCCCCACCTCATCCTTCAGTTACATTTATCTTCTTGTCAGGCCTTCTTGTATCCAAACAATAACAAATATGCCAGCAGTTTAAAGCTCATTTCCACAGCCTGCCTAGGAACCACTCCAAGTCCTGACATTTACCCGATCCAGAAACTGTTTTATTTTGCCAAGGTTTCTCCACACCCCACACAACACATTCAAAACCTTTACTTCTCAACCTGCACCATACCTAGACAGTAGCTGCTATTCTTAAAGGCAAACTCATCAAAGGTGAGCACAGCAGGTATTAATACAAAGCTGCCGCTTTTCTCCTTGAGCAATGAGAAGCTGCTGAAGATCTGTTTACATGATTCTTATAAAACAATTTTCTTCTTTCTCCCCAGAAGCATTATCGATTTAATTGAAGAACTCCCCTGGGGGAGGGGGTTGCCTGCAGAAAGGTTATAGCCTGTTAAGAAAAAATTATCTCCATCAATTGTCAGCTCTTTAACCTAATGATGACAATCTTGAATAGCTTGCTCTACTCTGCAAAATTACATACAGCACTTAATTAGATTAATTAGCCAAATAGAGTTATCATAAAGAGTCTGGCTCTGTATTTCAGAGCCAGAAAGGAAAGGGGTGGGGGGAGGGGGGGGGAAGGAAAAAAAAAGTGTGTACATTAGTCTGAATGAAACCTGTCACTCATTAAATACTGACCAGTATTGTGGTTTGATTGTTGAAAAGTTGTTTTCATGCATATTCCGAAATCCGAAAAATAATCTTTAAAACCTTCTCTTTTTTTAATGAATACTTGCAATGAACACAACTTAGGACTGCTTGTTGATGTCCTTCTAAAGGGTAGTGTTTCAGAGCAATGGCTCCATCCTTAAACAAGCAGAGAGGTGCTGTAATGGGAGGTAGCATGAGGCAATGAGGTGGCTTTGACAGGTTTCTCAGCACCATAGTCCTATGCAAGTACAAGCTTTACCAATTTTTTCAGAAAAAACATACTTTAAAAAAATGAAAGAAATGCATAAATTGATGGTCTTTGCCAAGCCTGAGATATGTGAGACCCAAAGAATAATGTTTTGTGGGTTTGCAGTACACACCAAAGTGAGTCAATGTTATGTTTCATATTTCCTGCTGGGGAGCATCAACACTCACATGATGTTCAGCAGCAAAACCCAAGCCCTGATCTGTGCTTTGTTTATTGAGCATAAACTCCTGTTTCACCCTGAACATGAGATCTGCTCTTACTGTGTCAATTGATGTTCCAGAGTTGTACAACATTACTTCAACCAAATGTTTATTGCCAAAGGAGTGGTACCTTTTAAGTAAGAAGGATGGATTTGAATCCCTCTTTTCATGTAGAAATCTTAAAAGAATTGTTCAGAAACTTTCTGAACATTTGGCTTTGTTTCTGACTAAGTGTGGGAAGCTGAGAAAGTTCCCAGGACAGAAAAGCCAGAAGACCTGTAGTACTCCAAAGGAGTAAACATAGAAATTTTCATTATCTGGGCCATCATGGAAAAAAAACATAATGTGTTATTTACATTGGTCAGCTGGGTAGGGGGAGAGAGGGGCAATTGGAGTGACAATTTATTAAATTTCAATTAAAGTTATTTTACCAACAAAATGTCAAGTAAGCTTACCTTCTTCTTTGATAGGATTATAAGTTGATAATTTTGTATGTGTGCTCCATGCCATGCCTGATAACTTCAATTTTAAAATAATTCAAACTATCTGAAGTTAGTTTAATGATACTAATATGTAATTAACTTCAAATGGGAAGACACCACCCAGGAGTGTTTCTAGATGAGGGCCATGTAGTGCCAGAACATTGCTTTCAGTTTCTTTATACTGATCTGAAAAACAATATAATTAAGTATCCAATTTACAGAGAACACATATAACTGTGCAAATAATTGTAAATGAAAGTGAGGTGAAATCATTGGTACAGATGGATTTGCATCACGTGACTACATGAGAGTATTAAACACATTTAGGAAAGAAAAAACCTTGTGACTAGCAGTGGAAGCTCATGTGATATACCACTAGCAGGGATCATGTCTCTGTCATCCCTGAAAATGTTTTCATAGTGTCAACACCAGAATTTATGCTGAGAGATCAAAAAGGATTAATAATGAAAGTAAAGGAGTGACTTGAGGCATTGACAATGCACTTCAATGCAAGTGAGATACTTCAGTCTGATACATAATATATGTTTCACCACAGTTAGACTACAGGAAAGATTTTGGATTATAGAGGGAACTGTGATCTTGGTTGATGAGTGAAAGCTCACAGCAGACAAACTCAAACTCAAAGTGCAAGTTCTACCATGAGAAAAAACTAGCCTTTGAAAAACATAACCTACAAAAATTGTTCAGTTTTTAATTTTCGTGATTTCAGAGCCCTGAGGAAGGAAGGGATGTTGATTTAAAAAGCTGCTGTAGGTGAAGAATCTAGACGGAAGAACTAAGTGAACTGTAGTTTATATGTGGTGTTAGGCAGACTAAATTATCTGAAGTGTTTCAATATAAATTTCTGAATACCTCTTTTTCTCATGTATTGGAAGGGTATTTGCCAGAAATTTTCAGTAGGGTGGATCTGAGACCAACTTGAACCTGCACAGTGGCATCCCTCATGCTGAAGGGATGGAGCTGTGATGTTTTCTTTCCATTTCTGCAGAGGTGCAGAGTAAACAGTGTCTGGTCAGATCATAAATTTAGCTGTGTGGCAACTTTCAGGAAAGGAGGCAAGAGTGTTATAAATAGGTGCAGGCAAACCAACTGAGATAAAGTTAGAAACAACCTCAGCCTGGACCACAGACTAATATTTACACAAAATGTGTGGTAAAATTGATATATAAATAGCTGTCAGTGGCTAAAGTCAGGATGTTTTATATGAGTAAAACACCCCAGGGAAGACATCCAATGGCTATTTGCATCATGAATGACAATTTCAAAGGTGGGGTCCCAGAAGTGTAGCCCCACAAACCCTGATTTTCAGTGGTGCTTCTCCAATTTGAGAATTTTGGTCTATGTGTAGCCATTCCCAGCAGCAGTGATGACATCCATCTGGCCTAGCTTTTGATCACCTGGAGCTGAGTTCCTTCTAAATAGCACAGGAGATCTCTCAGTAAGCATGAAGTCGTTTAGTTTTGTTAAGTATTCTCAGGGAGACAATCCACAGTTCTGCTACAGGGCAGCCATAAATAGATTGTGGTGTACCTCAAGTAACATGTTACACATAAACCATATAGAGCCTTCCTGCCACATCCCAGGATGCCAGCACACCTCTGTTCAGTCCCACAGACACTCAGTCATGTGTTCAACTGGGCTCAACAACACAGTATGGTTTGAGGTCTACAAAAATATAGCTCTTTCTCAAAATATTCCAGGCCAGACCAGCCTCAGCTCAGTCTCCAAACACCCCTGAGATCTCATTTCTCCTCTCCATTATAGGCACTAAACAACTCTTCCTCTACGCGGGATTGGCTTCCTCAGGGAAGCAATTTGGAGGCTGAGCTCGGCAAGCACAAAATTTACGCTACTTGGAAAAAGATGAAATTCTGTTTCTTAGAAGGGTGTTGGCCACTCTTTACGAGAGAAAGCCATTTGATTTCAGAGTTTTCCTGGCTCAATAACAGGACAAGCAGTAAACCAGTGTGAGCATTTGAAGGTCTCTGGAGACAGAAAACTCTGCAATGAGCTGACAGACATGGAAACTAGGAAGAGCCCATAGTGGATTTCACCTCAAAATATCTCTGATGCACATGATATGTGCAAGATCCCTATACAAGGTATGCTCATACCCATCTCATGCTCTTATGTATTTGCACAGATTTATATATTAGAAGCTACTTTAGTTAGGGGCAGCCCTCTCTAATGTTCCAGCAAGACTCAACATCCTCTTCCTTCATCAGTGCTGCGCACCAGCATCCAGCTTGGCAGAGCGAGCCCAAGGAAAGCACCCAAGTAACAAAGACAACCATTGCTGCGACCCTTTCAAATTCACTGCACTTTCTATTAACAGCTCCTCCTTTGCTGAGTCCTCTCTCTACGGCTGTGAGGTCGAGGTGCAGCACAGGATGGGTGAGGTGGTTGGTCACAGTCCTTCCTACCTGAGAGCGTACGAGGCCTGGTGGAAGACAGGCCACACACATGTGAGCTGCTGACAACACTAAGCCAAAAACTGTGGTGTTGGTAGGGAAGTGTGTTCACACCTAACATGTGGAGCCAGTGAGAGAAGAGCGACTTGCAAAGTGCCCAATCCCATTCCCTGTGTTACCAAAGGGGAAAGACCTGACCACCCTCCTGCCCTGCTCTCCACTCACTCCATACATGTGTTGGATGCAGAGGCAGCTGTTGTGCTGGGGCTGGAGTTTGGGCTCCTTGCTCACCTGCCCACTGCTGTGACATTAGAGTTTGAAGCACTGCAGGGGAAACAGTTAATAAAATAAGCTCTCTCCGTTTCTCAGTCACTTAAACTATTTTCACTTGTGTCAGGTTTCATTTCACAAACTCCTTGCGTTGTGTCTGAAACCAGTTGGCAGTTTGAAGCTTTTGAGAACAGTTTCACAACAGATCACGCAGTACGTGGTGATGTGTCTTTATGGTACCAGAGTAGTCTTTTGTATTTCTGCCCTTTAGGCCTTTCAGCTGAATGTAAATTTAACTTTGTTTTCAGCATAAGCATCCTTCCAACTCCAGATTACCCTCAGCATGCTTCAAACCTCTGGAGAAGCCTGAGCTTCCAGCTTATGTTTGCAGTTCAGCTCACTAAAACAACTTACTTGAGAAACAGTTGGCAATCCATCCTGTTTTGTCATCTTCGCTGCTTCATCTGCAATGTTAGAACTCTTTCAGTCCTAGAAGAGCTGTGTGCATGAGAAGAACAAAGTCCTACTGGTGAGACATTTAAATGCCATAAAATGTCACAACATCAGATAAATTTCAAGATCTTAAAAAAGGATTGAAAGGATTGGATGTTGACATGCAGTTAATAGCACTTCTGCATGCAATGACTTCACACACTCTCTCTATGCAGTTTTAAATGTCATGTAAGTGTATAAATTCCATTCAAACATAACCTTTACTATGAGAGCATCAGTAACAGAAAAATCTAATTAAAGAATAAAAGGCTTGCTGGAAACACAACCTTTTTCCTATAGAATTGCTAATGAATTCATAGAACTCTATGAAGGATATTATTTCAGAGGAGGACTGACAAGCACAGAGAAAACCCTGCCTTCTACCACATGGTTTAGTGGAAGTTCCTCCTCACTCTTCAGCAGCCCATCCTCTCCCTTTGTAATCCTGAGTGAATTATTATTTGAAGCGGTTGCATCAAAATACATGAAAAGAGCAGCTGGACCTTTGAAATCCCCCTGGTTTTTTCAGCTCGAATCATCTGCACTGGGCCACTTGTCACCTTGCCACAGTCTATTGCACCCAAGCCTGTGGCTGATGAATTACAGCTCTGTGAATCATCCTGTCTAGCAAATTGCCAGTGTATGAGAAGGAACCAAATATCACTACCAGCATTACAGAACACCATGGACAATGTAATAGCAGGCTATATTTCCCTCGGTCAGTGCTTACCCCAGAAAAGTAGGCCATGGTGTCCTTCAAACCATAATGAGAATTACTATGGAGAGGATTGTCAATCTACATAACAGAAGAAATGAGGCTTGATAGTTCAGAAAATTGGGGATACGTATAGTAGCAAAACCAATTACTGCAAAAGGATTCAGCTTTTTCTCCATGCTCAGTCTAAAATAGCTAGAAATGACCCAGACTAAAGATGTTGCCTGATTTTGGCAAAATATGCTTATCTCTTTCTAGCTGTTGATTTTGCGTTGGAAGGAGGAATGTGATAAAGTTCTGTTTAGAGTCTGTCTCTCCCTAAACCATAGTTAAGTCCAAGCTATGAACATGCCACATCACACTGCAAATGTATAATCTGGATTGCTCTCATCCCTTTCTGTTTTTTTATTATATCCTTAGAGAAATATTATAAATATAAATGTGACTATATATAAAAATAATTTTTTATCTTGTTCATTGCATTGCCGAACATCACTTGCTTTTCTTCTGGACTGATTGTTCATAAATTATTACTCTTCCCTCCAGACTAATTGAATTACAAGCCACTGGATACATACTGTAGACTGACACTGAGAAGAAAGGTTCAGAAGGGCATCTGAAGAGCACCAGATTTCACTTGCCTTTCTTTGTGACCCTCTGCTCCCTAATACAGCAGGGTTCCCTCCCTCCTGTTTCAGAAGTGCTTTCACTGTCAGTCCCCAGCCCTTTTCTTTCTCACACCTTGCAGAACAGTCCATCCTGCAGCTGATCACAGAACCACAGAATGGTTGGGGCCAGATGGGACCTCTGGAGGCCATCTAGTCCAACCCCCCTGCTAAAGCAGGTTCACCTAGAGCAGCTTGGGCAGGATCAGTTGAGATGGCTTTTGAATACCTCCAGAGAAGGAGATTCCACAACCTCTATGGGAAATCTGTCCCAATGCACCGTCCCCCTCAAAGCAAAGAAATTCTTCCTTATGTTCAGGTGCAACTTCCTGTGTTCCAGTTTGTGCCCATTGTGTCTTGTTCTATCATGGGAACCACTGAATAGAGGTGACATCCAGGATAAGCAGTTCCATCGCCATTCCAGGGATTGAGGTAAGGCGACCGGCCTGTAGTTTTCTGGGTCCTTCTTACCCTTCTGGAAGACTGGGCTGGCACTGCTTTTCCTCCAGCCCTCAGGCATCTCTCCAGTTCTCCATGACCCCTCAAAGGTGACGGACAGTGGTTTAACAATAACATCTAGCTTCCTCAGCACTCCTGTGTGCATCCCATCAGGGCCCCATGGATTTGTGCGATCAAGTTTGCCTAAATGATCTCTAACCCAATCCTCCTCAATCAAAGAAAAGTCTTTCTCCAGACTTTCTCTCTTGCCTCCAGGGCCTGGGATAACACTGCAGTTGCTGGACTCCACAGTTCAGCAGCAGCTCATGAAAACCATAGTTCATCTCTCCAACTCAAAACCTGCTCTACACTGCCCCAAAACTGCTCTGCAGGGTGTTTTAAGCCCTGCTGCTGCACACACCAGGTCAGTGGTAGCTGCTGGAAGAAAGAACAGTAACCACAATGGAAACGACACGTTTGGAAGCTGTTGGCAATGGGAAAAAAAAAAGAATGTGACAAAATTGTGTTTCTGAGCTCCCTGAGAAGAGTCTGTAAAGCACACAGCAGCCATCAGAAGCCCTGCTAAGCTAATGACGTCACTTGATGTCAGGTGTTTCATGGATACTTTGCTACGCCACTGGGAAACTCATTTAGATATACAGCCTGGTCTCTGAATTCCAGTGTACAGGCAGGGCTCGTGGGACTCCGTGTGATCATGTGCTTCTGAAAGGACCTGAAATCTGTGGGAAGTCCCTCCTACTGTCACTAATTCTGTAGGGGGGAGGCTTGTTTTCAACATGTTTATGGTAAAACAATGTTAATTTTAAGTCATGTGGACTAAGTGTAACACAGAAATATCTACAGAAAACAGAAGATCCCCTGCAGCAGCTAGTATTGGCCATTGACTTACTGACTTGTACCAGTTGTTTCAGTAGATAACCTAAAGTTCTCTCAAATATGATGAAATAGAGATTATTTAAGGCCCTGGTGCATGGCATCTAATCACTCTTTTTTTAGTGCAACACACTATAACTCTGTTATTGTGTATAAATTGCGTGGTATCCTTGTTGAGCTTGCTAAGGTGGCCTCAATGAAATCCTGTGGCTTGTGACTACTAGGTACTGTAGAGAAATCCTTTATGGATTTCAGTATTTTGCAGTCTTTTATTTCATTAATGTGTTTCACCATTCACCTACTTTATCTGTATTTGAAACAGCTCAGTAGAACCTATTAAACAGAAATATTGAATATCAAATATAGCAATTCTTACAGCATTATAGGTACTATTACTTGCAGCACAGATTATAGGATAATTTTCATCTGTTTCCCCTAATGAATTGTCTGTGAACGGAATCTTAAATGTGAGGGTCTGATTTTCAGAGATTCAGCACTTGGGGGAATTGCACCAACGTCATTTGCATGTTATATACCCAGGCAATTTACAAAAGCTGCAATTCCAGCTTTCTTATTACAGTATTATTTATTAACTATTTTCTAGTTTGTGCCTGTACAAGGAAGTAAGTACATGGCAAATACAGCACTGCTGGAAACTGCATTGAGGCTGTTTTTTTCTATGTGGATTACAAAAACTGTGGAGGTGATTGATTTTAGAGCATATAATGCTCCCACCCATCATGTACATCTCCACCATTATAGGTGCAAGTTGTCTTTTCAGGGTCCTACTCTCGGATCATTCTACTTTTGGTAATGTAGCTATGGTAGGCAAAGTACATCACTGATCAGCTTGAAACACTCTGTTCATATTTAATCATTGTTCTTGTAGTTTTCCTCTGGGCTTTGAGCTGTGGCAGATATTTTATGTAGGTAGAAAATGCCATTTTTCTTTTGCTAGAATTCTTCTGGGGAGATGCTGTCAGAGTGCTCCATCACATGTGACAGATCATCACTTACAGAGAATTATCTCCAATACAAAATTGAGTTTTTATCTTGAACTGTCGTGTCTGAGAAGTCTTGGCTGTGACACGGGGTAGTGGAAGGAGCTGGATTTAGTAGCTGATTCCTCTTCCAGGACTGAACACATCCTATCTCTCATACCCAGTTCTCTCCTTAATCTCATAACAGCTGCCACCTCCCCTTCATGGGCTAACAGGTCTCCTCAGTTAATACTATCTCCAGTGCAGCCTACCCAGCATTAGGCTGTGCTTACATTATAGTGACCAGATTTTCAGTCCAGAACTCTGTGTTGTCACAGTGCTGACATCACTAGGGCTCTTTATGCACTCTGGCTCTTACTATTTGTCAGCTATTAGCTGTTAAAATCATGTTGGGAACAGTGGTGTAAAAATACTCAGTTAGCAAATCAATCTAACATTCTCCAAGCTAGAGAATGATGTTTGGGAAATGCTGTTTCCAGTCCTGCTTGCTGACTGCTCCCCGACAGAGGCATGGGACTCTGAAATGCAGCAACAGCCATCACTCTCCTGGGAAATTCCCTGCTCACCTCCACAATTACAGATTCCTGGTCTAAGATGTGATCCTTATTTCTCCATCCAATGAAATTGCTTTTTTTCAGTAATCCTGGCACAAGTGGCAGCACCAGTACATTATATAAAAAAATATATTTGAAGATCTTGTTAAATATTAATGGTGAAAAATTTAATCATTATTTGGCTAAGGACATACCCAAATCACAGCAGTTATCATCAGTTCTGGAATTCAGAACAGAGAGAGCTGAATCCTAAGGCTTTTTCTAAGATTTTTGTGAGATTTTGGTTTTTTTATCCAGAGAATAACACATCTCAGAATAAAAGAAGTGCTCATGCTGTGAGCAACAGCATAAAGTCTGTATTTATAAGAGTGTAACAAATACTTTTTTACTCTCTTACTAGACAGGAAAAATATTGGAACTGATGACCTGGAACTCCAGACAGACATGCTTAGTTTGTAATCAACTGATAGGATTTGTATTTCAAAACCCTCTTCACCAATCAGTAGCACATTTAAGAATGCCTGCTAAGTACATGCCACTGAATAGCTATGTAGGCATTAGTGCACTCTGTAAACCAGTATCTAGTGAAACCTAATGTACAAGGCATTCAAACACAGAGTGCTGCCTTCTCATGAAGCACTTATTTATATGTCAGTTTATTTCGCCCCTAGCCTTCTGAGGGGGTAAATTTTTTTCTGCCATTACACAGTATGTTTCTTCTGCTACTTTAAAAAGTAGTAGATGTCATTTCCTCCAATTTATCGATGGAGGAAGCTGAGGGCCAGAGAACAAAGTGCAGGCCTTCGAGTTCCCGCACTGTTTCCTGGCCGTGCTGCTTCCCTCTCCCAGACAGTCCCCAGCCAAGAGGAGTCTCTGCTCCCCCATATTTATCTCAGAAAAGAGGTAACTAATTAAACACCCAAGCTTATTCAGAAAGCTCTTCTACAGACTGCAGGTAGCTTAATGAGGCTGGATTGCTCTTGACAAACAGGAGAGGTTCAGGACAGCTGAATCACTAGCTGGTCGTGTTACTCCCACTACAGCTCAAGCTGCCTCCCTTCATACCACCCTCCCACGCCACCTCCTGAACACAGACACACACCCGCTCCTTCCTCTCAGCTCTGCTGTGCCAAAGTGGCACTAAGTGGGAAGTCCTATGAGCTCAAGTGGCAAAAGTATGAACCTCAAAGCAGTGCATGCATCTCGGCCCAAAAAGAGAAATTAAGTTTGGTATTTGTACCTGACCACTCTCCTGGCATCACTGCTCTCTTTGCCACGCCAGATGATATTGTAAAGGGAAGAAACACTACCTCTTGCCTCAAAGTACCAGTAATAACCAATGGGAAGTGTTAGGGATCCATCAGGATGGCACAGGGACCATGCCATCCTCTAGTTACCCATGCTTCTGGGCTAATTTTTTTTTTTTTAAATATCCAATTCTTTGTCTCTTCCTCAATACTGCCTTTCAGTTTTTAAGTGCTTTTCAGCTTGGTTGACTGCAATGGATGCCTCCCCAAGCCTGTGAGGGCTTGTTGTTCTCTTTGTATACAAAGCCCTATTTCTAATCTTTCTGCTGTGCTCCTTTTTGCTACCCTGTGTTTCCACAGCCACCCACAGAACAGAGGTGATGAGTCAGAAAGGGAAGTTTAATAGCATCCTAAACCAGAAATAACTAGAAAACCTCAGGAGTTTTACTTAGGCAGTTTACTGCCTATTTCTTATTGAGAACAAACAAGTTGTAATGACAAAAGAACATCTCATACAGGTTAGTTTCGAAAATCATCAGACTGATCTGTCCCACAGCTGCTTTCACAATATTGAGAGCAACAGGAATCAGGGAATGTTGAAAATGGTGGAAGGTTTGATTGAAGTGTTCACAGGAGATCAAAAGACTGAAGGTCCTTATAGGATACATGCAGATCTATTAATCTTTAAACCAAGTTGTTAAATACTCCATTTGGAAAGCTTCATTGGAGTGGGTGTGAATAGAAAAAAAAAAAGTGGTAAAGTCCTACACCCATTACAGTCAAAAGAAGCTAGCTGGGAACATCACCAGTTTCAGAATTCTGTTCATGGTATCAAAACCCCATGGGCTCATCATCCTTCGGCAGCAGCACTACAACTCTTAGCTGTATAAGGATAAAATGATTTCATAATGAAGAATATGCCTTTGCAAGGCCACACTGTGCCATGATTATGGCTGTATAATTACCCTTCTTGAAAATACCACTCTTTGTATTAATTTTTAACCTTCAATTAACACAAATGCAAACCTAGGTAGGCTAAAGCATATTCAAAGATTTTTACACCATGCACAGGACACTCAGAAGCTTCCTTGATCTTTGTAGCAAATGAATATAGCAAGAAGAAATCAGCATTACTTATAACATCCATGCCAGAGAAAACTATATCAGGAATTAATGAAAATGGAAGGGATGCTTAAGCACTGAAAGAGTGAAGGATTGGGTCCTTTCAGATTAGTTTATTTGATTAGTACACCAGTGTTAAAATTTTTGGAACTCGCTTCCATTTTTCACGCTGGCAACTCTGAATCATCTCTCTCTGCTGTTTCAACTTCAAAACAGGAAAAAGTGAATACAGTAACCAGTCATGGAGTCTTATAAAATTACTCTTGTGCAGTACAAAGTAGCTGAAAAAAGGGTTGACTCATACACCATCTTTCACCATGCCCGCATGGGCCAGCGTGTGAAATTGTGCAGGGCACCATTCTAGCATTCTTTGCTGCAGCAACAGAACAACACGAAGGTGTACAAAGAAAAAGGGACCTGAGAAAAAGGGGAAATTTCACAACACAGCACTTAAATCCCAGTCCTACTGACTTGAGTAGAAGACTACCATGAACATCAGAAAGGCCACAGCTTCACCAGTAGAGCCTGGCCCCCCGCTCTGCTTTGAAGGCTTTCCCTGCTTTGGTGGCATCACTAGGCTCAGGAGTGCCCTCTGGTAACTGCTCCTGGGGGAATTCCTGGAGAACAGAGCTGTCTGCTATAGCTGGCTGGTGTGTACAGAGGATGGAAGGCATGGTCCTGGTTCTGTGATTAAATATCCAATGGCTGCTATGAACCACACCGAGCAAAACCATCGAGGAAGGGAGGAAGAATGCAGATGAGGTTTAGAGAGGTGCTCCTTTTTCAAAGAGGCACTGTTTATCCTTTTTCTTGTGTTCAAAAAAAGAATTAACTGTTAGTGTCTATATGGTTAATCTGTATGTGAACTTTTCCTTTCCCAATTACCCTTTAATTTTAAATTGAGCAATATATTGACATATACCCATACTCATTCAATGATTATTGGAGCCAAACAAAACCTAAAAAGGCAGTCAGATTAACAGTCACTCATATTTTGGGTCCAACTTCCACAGTCAAAAACTAGGTAAACAGTTCAACTGCATTACAGCACATTTAAGAAAAAAAAGGCCCCAAAAAAGTGCAAAGTCAACCTGTGATTAATTTTATTTTGAATACTTCACTGGGTCTTGGTTGCATCTTTCTATGTAACCTAAAATAAACAAAAAATTTGTAAAAAAAATGGACTAGTAATATGGATGCAAAGAATGCTTTAAGATAATACAACTGAAAAAATATACTAATACATTTGGTGTCGAAATCATCCACTGGGCTAACAATAGAGCCAGATACTTTGCTTGCAAGTGTTTACCCTGAACTCTTTTAGCATGCAACATGTCAAATCCCTGATGCATTTTTAGCTACACATCATCTTTCAGAATTTCTACTTGACTCAGCTCACTTTAAGACTTCATGGTACATACAGATTTGGACCAAGCACGAATAATGCACAAAAGTGACCTCCATTTTAAGGAATCAGCACTAAAATCAGATCCTAACATATTTAAAAGGTCAGTTAGCTAAATGCATGTATTTTAACTTTTTTGAAAGATATATTATGCATCTATATTACTCAAAAAAGTATTATCTTCCTTATTAACAAGGTAGAACAGGATCAGCAATTATATATATTGTAAGAACAGAACATGCAAAATCTCTCGGCCCTTGTCTATGTGATAATCATTTCTCACTTACTATTTTTTGCCTTAAAACAAAGGAAAAACCATCAAAATGTGTTGAACCCTTTCAATGTTCCCTCACCTCTGTTTAGGTTGTAAACAGAAATACATAAACGCTAAGAATACCCAAAACATCAGTTCTGATAACCTGGTTGAAAGAAGAGACTCTACAGAAATGCTTCAGCTGTGACATAAATGATGTCATTCTGTAAATGCCATGCAAACAGTGCTGGGGCAGGACTGCAAAAGGAGCCTTACTGGTTTTTAGGTCCCTCTGAAGCATAATGTGAACAGTGATGACATTTTCCCAGAGCCTGCATCATTCAATTAGGACTAAAAGTCAGAAATAAAATTCCAACAGCCTAGGTTTTGGGATTTCTGATAAAGTGAAACTGACCTTGCATATTTATGGTGCAGATGGATCTTGATCTAATGCAGCTGTTTTGCTGTAGATAAATTTAAATCTAAATCTAAATCAGATTTAGATGTGATACATTTGGCTCTGGAAAACTAATTTCACAGTGGCTCAGAATACAGTTAGCAATGTGAATTTCAAGTTGCTTTCCATCAACTTCAGAAGACTTTCAGCTGCCAACACAGAAAAGGACTGCCTGAAAAGCAACACTTGCAGGTGTTTACCACAGGTTAAATTATTCATTTTGTACTACACGGAACAGAACTCACTCCTGGCAAGATCATAACAGTCTGTAACTAGACACTGAAAGAGCTTAGCACCTTCTAAAACGGCTCCTAACCCATACAGTTTGACATTTAAAAGTGCAGGCTCAAGATGTGACATTTACTATGCAAACTGTTTTCATCCTGCCCCATCCCCCTTTAATTTTTCAATGGCTGGAAAATAAATTAAGTCCCTAATAATTCAATGCAGTGCAAGTGTAACGATGTTCTTGTTCCGAGCTCTATTGACTTTTACAGGAGGTTATACATATGTAGATATTCATTACACTCTCAGTGCAGGAAGAGCATCTTGAACTGGTTAAAAAACAATCCACGTCGAATGCATGTCTTGCAGGTCTCTACTTAAGACAATGCTTTTCAACAACCATCACCATCTTCTCCTTTCCCCCCCGCAACGGAACAAAAAGTGCATTTTGATGTCTGTAGGATTTCACTTGTTTTTCTTCAAATTTATTAGCTTTTGTAATTATATAGTCCATTTTATTGTTAAATCAGAAACAGTAAGAGAACATTCTAGGTTGGTATAGTCATTTTACAATGAGCATATCAGCTACAATACCTTTACCTAATGTTGTCAGAAACCAAAACAGAATCAGAACAGCAATTGATTTCTTTTTTGACAAACCTGCTTACTGAGATATTACCTATTCTGTAAGGAAGAAATACTCAAAAAATAAAAAAGTTAAAATTTAGTTAAAAGCTTTACTTGTTTGGGAGCAATCTCATAAAACTCTTTAATATGAGCACTTCACAAAATGAAAAACTATTTACATCATTTTGCTTGTGGTTTGGTCACATTATCTACACACATTTCCAGAAGATCTTAGGCAAAATAGGTATGTATCTTCTTCTGACATAGGCTATCAGATTGATTGCACATTTTCCTTTTACATAATGGCTCTCCTTTAGTGCACTGAAGTCAGTGATCACTGTCTAATTACATTCTCATTTTAATTTATGGCTCAACAATAAAATCAATACCACTTCAAACCCAAACATCCAAGTGGCTGAATTACATATAGTGTGAAACACGTGGATTCCACTCTTTTAGACCTGATTTTCAAAAGAATAATATATCTCACTAGCACAATTAACAAACTGTGCAAAGAAAGAAACAACATTTGCATCGAATTGATTTGAAAATCAAGGCATCTTGCCAAATTCTGTCAACTGATTTCCCGCTAGCTACATCTCATTTTAAAAATGTTCATTTCCTGATGGCACTACAATGAACTTTTCAGCACGCGATTACTGAATTACAGTATCTTTTACATATATATGCTATATTTAGGCCAATAATGTAATTTCCATGTTACACAATATCATTGCCTTCACAAGCAGAGTTGCTACATACATTCACAGTTTCAATAGATTGTAATTAGCTTCTCCAGTTGTGCTTTAAAAATTCCAAATATTTTCCAACAGTAAGTGCAAAGCAAATGTCCTATGCAGCTACAATTGGTCACAGAGTTATAAACTCCAAAATTACGAGAAGGGCCTTCTCTCATTCTCCGTTTTCATCACCTGCTTTTTCAGGTATGACCTCCAGACTTCGACGAGGCTTTGAGATTTCTGCATTTTCAGTGCCTGGCTTACTAAGTCCACATGAAAGAGTGGCATAATGGATTTGCTTCAGATTCTCCAGTGCTTCATTTTTAGCATATTTGAGAAGATCAGCTTGTCCCTGTAAGGAAAAAAATGCAGTTAGAATACACATTTGATAACAGCATTCTATTCTCTTTTACCCTTCTGCTTCTTTCAGATTAAAAATATAGTTGTCCTGCTCAAAAAAAAAAAAAAACCCAGAAATACCCCCCCAACAACAACAAAAAAACCCAAGAAACAAACAAATAAAAAAATACAAACCAACAAAAAACCNGAGAGACAAACACCAAAACCAACCACCAACCTAACCAAACAAACAACCCCCATTCCAACCCCAAAACCAAACCAAAACTCAAATGCAGATTATTTGATGTTAGAACGAATCAAGGTCTTTGTTTTCTCTGAAGATGATCAGTGGCATCAGCAATGGGGTATGGGTAATTTCTGCCTAACAGTTTTCAAGAAAGTAATCTGTGCTGTATTTTTAATCCATGGAGAATATAAATGCTTTTGCATAATGAAAATTGTGACGATTGATTTTAATACTTTAGGGAGCCATTTAAAGCTTTCCTGGTTTTTTGGTTCCTAGGGATTTTTTTTCTTAGCGATGTGATTCACTCAATGAATTGGTAAAGGACCAATGCCTGTCAACGCGTGAAATACGAAAACACAGACTGGAGAGCAACACATAAAAAGGACAGTGATGACAAAGGCTTCACAGGGCTGTCTGCAGTTCCGTGCTGTTGCTATCCCTCTTTAGAATTATGGAATTGTTTAGGTTGAAAAAGCCCTTTAAGATCATCAAGTCCAACCATTAACCTAACACTGCCAAGTCCACCACTAAACCACGTCCTTAAGAGCCACCTTTCCTCTTCATAGCAAGTAAGAAAAATTGTTCCAGGCTTAGTTGATTTGGCTCTTGCTCTCCAGTCCTCCATCTCTTTGTATTGATTAAAGCCCTCTAACAGCAACAGCTCTCACTGGTAGACTGTGGACAGCCTTCCCTGCAGCTGGTATCTGCCTACCCTGCCCACTTGCAGGGAATAAGCGAGGCTGTAGCACATGGTGAGCACATCTGTCTTACTGGTGGGCACAGGAAAGTACAAAAACAAGAGCAGCAAGTCTGCAAGGGCCAAAGTGATTGTGCAGTGCCCACACTCCTGAGGGAGAACTGCTCCACAGCTCACAGGAACATACCTGAAGGGGAGAAATTCATACCTGAAGGGGAAAAATACACACACACAAAAAGTCCAGGTACTGTAGTTCCTTGAGATTGCCAGTACCAGTGACCAATAAGGTATGAACACTGACGGCACCTTCTCCTGTCATGTCTGTCTATCCTGGGTAAATTCTGTCTCCTGACAGACACTTCTCTTGCAGACATGCTAGTACCTCTTCCAAAGATAATCTGTTGCCTCTCCTCTGCCAAATAAGGTTGAAACGCATCTTTAGCTCTTGATTTTAAAAATAGAGTAGAGATAGAATAGCAGTCAGACAAAAAAACGTGTGCACTCATGGCGCGATACTTCTGATGCTTCTCTAGCAACTCAAAATATAAATAGTATCCAATGAAGTGAGCACACATATATTTGAGACACACAAATTGAAAACAAACATTGCTTTCTTCAAAGAAATAATGCCCCCCCTCCCCTTACCCAAGACCATAATAACCAAAGTCTTTTTTTCTGATCACCAGAGAGGAAAAAATCTAGAATGTCATCAATCACAGTACAAGCTTCAGTAATATTTTCTTCTAAAGAAAACCAAGGCTACTTTTTTTTAAAAACATCACATACTTTTTTCCAAACTAACAAACAACTAAAAGCTAATTTAAAACACTCCAGCACACTAAATGAGTCATATCTGGAGTCCATCTGTTTCTAGCCCAAGCTCTATTTTACATGGATTAGTAGAATATAGTTCTGGAATTTTAATCAAGTTGTTTATTATAGGCAGAGCTGCTAGCAAACAGTCTATTAATAAGGTTGCCCAAAACTTCTCAGTTAAAAAAACACCCCTGCTTTCAGTTACTCATATGCTTGCCAAACTTTAACTACTTAAGCTGATACTTTCTATGCAGGATTCTTGCAACTGGCAGATTTCACAGATTTTATTATTATTTCTGTTTAATACTATTCTTTAACCTCATCCATATGGTTCATTCAGTTCTGAGAATAAAGATGGGGAAATGCCATCAGAAGTTTCTTAACTATCTTCCGTACTTCTTTCCCTACTCTCACTTAGGGTAGGGACTTGTAATTCAAATAACTATAGGGTAGCAGATCCAACTTATGAGCTTTTAATAAACAAAAATCCGATTTTGAATGTGGTTAGTACAATCACTCAGGATTCCAGTCTGGATCATTCTTTATCTCTTGACAGCTCCAGTAACGTGGCAAGACAATGTGTATTCCATTCCCACAGAATAATGAATGTGCATTAGGAAAAAAGTTGGTTTTTTCCTGGATGGCTTCTCCAAGCCACCAGCACTAGGTTGCCAGTGTAGGCAGTCCAAAAGCCAGACCAGAGAAGAGGAAGAGCCTGAGACAGACTCTGGAGAGGAGTGGATGGGGAAAAGGAGGGTGCAACAGTGATCTCTGGGACTGACCTGACAAGAAGCCTAGGACTGCAGAAAGGGAAGCTGGACTGCACTATACAAAGCAGATGCTAGGTCTTACTGTAAGAGAAGATTGTGAAACACAAACACAGTGTGACAACACTGAATTTGGATCTGACAGGTGAGCAGAGAAAGGGAAAGATTGAGGCAACATTTGGAGTTGGAATAGAGAAAGAAAACAGATTGACAAAATTCACCATATTGAAAGTAGCCTGAAAATTATAGAAAAGTAGAAGGACTAACAATTTCAAAAAGAGTTAGAAATTGGTAATGAGAGTAAAAGCTGGTGAGAAAGAAAAACAAACAACACTGAGCAGGGAGGAGGCTGCTGAAAGCAATGAACTGGGTATGGTGATGAGAAAAATGACAATTAGCACTCATTGGGGAAGGATCTCTAGAGGTGGCAAAGAAGAAGAAGGAAATATTAGGCACCAAGTGGGAACAGAATAGTAGGAAAGCGCGCAAGAAGAATTGGGGGTTAGCAGGAATGACTGATTTTCAGCAGGGAACTGTGAGTGTCTTGACAATTCCGGTCAGGGAAGATGAACTTCAAAGACACTCTAGGATAAAGGGGTGGATTATTGCAGACAAGGTGTTCAGACTAAAAACAGTTGACCAAGTGGTATCATGTTCAGACCAGGGTGAAATAGAAAAATGTATCAGTGCACATCACTCTCTTTTCCAATGCTCAGAATTTATTTTTATTCGTGAATGCCACTGAGCTCAGAAAAATGTTTGTAAAACCAACATTGTCATTATCTGCTGGTATGTCTTAATCTCAAGATAAAACAAGAGCCAACCACTGCTACCAAAGATGCCATGAGCTCAAGTGAGAAAGCTCTGCACAACTGATGTGTAAGTGCCTAATTATGTTAATATACCATCATGAAGACATATGCTGGGGAAATAAAACAGCATGCACCTCAAAAATTTAATTTGTAGTTGCAGTAAACACCATTGAAAAGTAATACAATGCATCTGAAAGCTAGAAAATTTTAAAAGTCATCCAGAACTGGGGAAAAACTGCCATCACACACTCAATTAAACAATCTCAGAGACTTTCCTTCTAGTTAGGTATCAAATGTCTCTTCTCCAAGGGCTCTCAAGATTCAGTTTCAGTTCTTTGCAGTTTATGCATCCTGATTTTCACAGTAGGTGCTGTTGTCTTAAAAGGTAAGTTAATAGCAAAGTCAGTTGACTGCAAGCTGGAATGTGAGAATGTCTCAGATCTATGGACTGCTCAAGGGTCTTTCACCTTCTTAGCAGACCCAAATTACTGTAGCAACTTGCTCTGATAAAATGCATATTGTAAAGTCAATACAAGAAACCTACAAAGAGCTCAAACTTTAGGCAAGCAGATTTATCTTAAGGGAGTACTGAAAAACCCACATTCCAAGAAACAGAGCTGCTTTGTGCAGAGAACTCAAAGCTGGGATCTGAAGCAGTTGCAGAAGCAAACCATTGTGTTTCTTGCTGTGTGGAAGGGCTATCTTCATCAGGCTTTCATCTCAGATTAAGACAAAATGTAAATTAATTTAGTCCTTAGTGTTGTCTGGCAAGCACACCAAGAAACTTGAATTTGCTTCCAGCACTGTGGTTAACAGGCAGCTTGTGGTAATTCCCAACCGGGAGCAGGACGGATCTAGGCCTTGCAGAGCGCTGGGAGAGCGCTCTCCTCACAGCAGCACACGGCGACTGCTGCTCCCTTTCCTTCACCATGGTTAGAATTCACTTACAGAAGTGAGCACTATAACTATAACTTGAATATGTCATGTTTACAGGCTTCAGAAAAAATTGTTTTCTAGGCAGACGTGAAAAAATACCTTAAAGAAGATCAAAGAACAAAACTGATATTCATTCAAAAGCTTTTAGTAGACAGAAGCAATAAAGAATATGGATTCATTTGGAAGCCTGATTCAGTACCCTTTATATCTCTCTGGCCCAATATGCCTGTGTCATCTAGTCTTGTTTATTCTTTCTTAAATCCTTGTTAAAAACATTCTGTTTGTTTTGAAACAAGGCAGTGTTTTTATACCATAGCTCCTTAACAGTAACTGAAAACAAACCCAAAATGGTTCCTATCAGTTCTTGTACATCCATTTCAGAGTCAGTTGGATACAGAATCAACTAGAATGTCTCAGCACAGCTACCTTTATAAGCTGTTATGTATTCACTCATGATTTTTGATTAACTGGTTCTTCACTAGGTGTGCGAACCAGAAAGTAAAACTCTACACCTGACATTTGAAATAACTACATGAGCAGCCTTTCCCCCCAAAAATCCCAAAAAACTCTATCATTAATGACTAGTTTTTAACTCAGGATCTGTAACCCCAAGCTCCTATCAGGGAATGTAAGAAGCTGCTACCCCTTTCTCAAAGTGCTCCTCGGAGTACAATGGAACACGGCTTCGAGCAACCTAGCCGAGTGGGAGGTATCCACACCAACAGCAGAAGGGCTGAAACTGGATGATCTTTAAGGTTCTTTCCAACCCCAGCATTCTATTATTCTATGACACACTACAGTGTTCCATGCCCAGCTGACGTGCTCTGAGTGCAGTTTTGGAATCAGGACATAAAGGACTTAACTTCCTAACTTGTAAATAAAGGTTTAATTAGGAGCCAAAATCCCATCAGTCCAGCAACACCAAGAGACTAGTAGCTTCAGATATTTAAATTGAACTGGGAGTCGGAGGACTAGGTAGCAACTATCAGAGGCTTTATGAATGCTCCATGGCTGCTGGAGTTCACTTGGGGATTTGGCTGAAAGAGTTCAGATTATTTAAAAAAAAAAAAAGTAAGAAGCTGCAGTCCTGTAAGTGCCTTGAGTGTTCCATTTATAAATACATTTTAAAAAATACTGTGGGTGCACACCCAATGCTATTACAGAGATAACAGATGCCATGGACTGCATGCCTTGCAGGAGAAAGTAATTCACACCATATAATGTGACATGTCTAAAAGCTCATAGCCAACAAGAAACATCTAACAAATGCTGAAGTTAGGACTCCCACCTTCATTCCAAGTACTTCCATTGACCTCTCCCTTTGTGTTTAAAACAGTTCTTCATTGCCAAGACTAATTTACAGATGCTGTTATGTTCTTTCTATGGGCATCTCAAATTCTGAACCTTATAGAGGGTTCTTCTTAAAGTTTTTCTATGCCAGACGTGTCCATACGTTTTTACAATAGGTTGTAGGAGTCTGCTGCAACAGAACTTAAGAGAGATTTTCCTTCTTCAACCACGTACTTTTGGCAGAAAATTTGATTATCTATGTTTAGAAAATATGAGTTCTATCAGCCTGAGTAGTAACAACATATAAATTACTAGCAAATAACTGTCTATTTGAAAGAGATTAATATTCTAGCAGTTTACAATCTCTAAATCAAGCAACAGACCAAATTTAATCTAAGTGATGTGAAGTTAAGTATCTCTGTGTACATATATGGGGTGAATAAGATGGGCATGTGTTCATATACACATACACAAATTGGATGGAAGTATTTCAGCTGAATTCAAACATACTATACTAGTAACAAATTTGGCCACAGGGCATCAAATTAAGAAAAATTAAATCCTTTAAAACAGTAACTGTAATACTTGTGCATGCAAAACACATACAGATACTTAATAACTGCATCAGATGTTCTACACAAAATTTCCCTAGAATTAAGCTGTCAATTTTGTTATTTTATCAAACTTTCCATTGCATCAACTGCAGTCAAAATGCCCCAATTGAAAGAGAATGATCAATATGTATCTCGAGGGTAAAATGCAGCTTAATTGGTTTGGAAAATACATTACCCATGGAATGTGAGCATTCCATGAGTCCTCTGTCTGGGAGGTGAGGATGGCGCTCACGTAGGATTATTTGGTAATGCTGTTCAGAGCCACACAACAATTCCTATAGGATAGCCAAGAGTCCACGTATTTATTGTGTATTTCCACATGGATTTCTGTACTACTTGAGAAGACAGTTAATTTGAAGAAGGCAGGGAATTCAACAAATAAAAGAAATTCCTAAAGTGGTTCAGATTGTCGCTCTTCTCAATTTCTACTTAAAAAAATGTGGACGTTCACTTTTCATCCCTGTTCTCTCACAGTTTTTTGAGAACTGGGAACATGGAAATGGAAAGACATATCTAAATTATGATTGCAGATCTTTTTCTCCAAACAAGAACAGTAGTGTCTTAGAAACTGTTTTAAGTTCTGCTTAATTATATGACACAAGAGTATGGTTACAGCCCATAGTTAAAGAGTTTGGAGTGAAAAACCTCAGTGTGTCACTTCAAACAAATCTCAGCCTTTAACTTTTTGTACATCTAAGCATGAGCAACAGCACTTAGCAGATGCCTATCTGAACTCCAGTACCTGTAAATAACTTTTAAGATGTAACAACATACCTGAACTTTCTGTAACACCTCCTGTTAAAGTTTCAACAACAGGCTGATTAAAATCTCACCAATTTTTTTAACTGAAGTATTAATTATGGGATAAATTGTAGCTTGCTAAAGAAAGGATCTTAATCTCTGAGTAGGAAAAAAAAAAAACCACCAAGTCAATGTTGAAGAGATTTTCTCAATAATGTCTTCTAAAGGAAGGCCTTCTAACTCCATAATTACATTAATCCTCAGGACATGCACACAAACCCTTCAGTGCTCCTCAGAGCCAGACTGACCATGTGGCTTCTCCAATTCCTGGCTAACACAGAAATCACGACTCAGTCACTCACCAACTGCAAACCTCCCCCCCACCAACCCTTATGTTCAGAATGTAAAGCAGAAATGAAGCAAAGGTACTGCTATTTCAGGCAGCATTAAAACAAGATTTGTCTATCCAAGCTGGTATCTGACACCTTTGACAGAAAGGAAGGGATAGGAATTTATTTCTTTAACATTTGCCCAAAGCCACTGAACTGTCTCTTCTCTATCCCCTCAGAAGCACAGGAGTGATACATGACACATCCCATCCACTGTCTTCAGGAAATTCTGTTCTGATACAGGAAATGTGATATTCTAGTCCTTTACCTATAAGCAGAACCTGCATGTATATTTTTAGAATGTATTAACTGTACATGCTGTAGCAAATTTCACCACTTTTTGATTCTCCTTGGCATTGGATTTGTGCAGTATAACATGAGGGATTGGAGCACCAAGTGACAACATGAAAAGCTTAACTTAAAAGTTCAAACCAACATGGAAAGCTGGAGAAATACATATGCATTACTGCTTTTCTGTCATAGTTCACTGTAAGAAGAGGTGGTAGGGAACTGTATTTTCAAGAACTAAAAATAAAAACTATGTGGGAGAAAATAATTTTCTTTATAATTAAAACGGACTTTATAGTTTAATGTAGTGAAGAAGTATTTGATTGAGTAGGAGAGAAGAACTCATTAGTGGATGTAAACACAAAAGTTGAATAGTTTGAGCTAGAAGAATAGTGTCAAGGGAATAAATTAAGGGAGGCAGTTCTGCCATCTCTACGAATTTTGATATACTCTGCTGAGATGAAAGATCACTGATAGGAAACTTGAACTGTTCCACATTCTAGTTTTCCTGAGAGTCTCTGGCTGAAAGCTTTTGTTGTACTGCTGAAAACTTTTGTTATACTTCACCATTTAGTCTTTCATCAAAATGTAAGCAAATGTGCCTGACAAAATGTAAAGAGTCTCCAGCTCATACACTCAATTTATTCCAGCCTGGATTATGAACATAATTTGCTTCTACCATTAATTACCATTCATCACTGACTGCGGTAGTAACAGCTTCCCTTTTGTTTTTCAGTAACTGCATTAACCTTAACACTTACTCCCTTTCAAATCACAAAACAGGGTTTAAACAATGGCATAGCTTCCTTCTAGCCTGAGCCACGTAGCAGAAGTCAAGACTCATTGTTTCAGCCAGGTATTAAAGATTACCAAGGATCCTGCTAATGTTAAAAGGTTGCAAGAAGAAAATGTCAGACAAACTAAACGAAATAAGCTACCATAATAGCACAAGAAAATAACAAGTCACATTGAGAGTCTGCTGTGTTTCAGGTTGTAAAAACCAAACTGACTATGATTATAGAAGTGAATAAATCCAGCTGAACTGTGACACAGAGTAATGACCAGAATGACAGGTCTGAACAGGAAAATACAGTAACTAACCAAAGGAAGACACATTACCTTTAAAATTGTAATGTTCCACGTAAAACTTTCTACTGACTTTTGCAGTTTTCTTTCTTTTAGGCCTTCTCTTGCTCCTATATTGTGCAGGTTTTCATGAAACTCCATAGCTGTGGAGAATAAAAGAGGGAAGAATATAGTATGTATTTTAGTGCCTTTTTGTGATCACAGAGATAGCAACTTGAAAACTAATAAGGCAAAAAGACAGCGAAAACACTTCAGAAATTTTATTCTTCAAGCACAAATCTACCTGATGTAGTAAGATGCAATGTTAAACAACATGTCAATATATACAAATCTCTCAAAGCCAAAATCCACTGAAGCACCTGTTAGGTCATTGCTATACAGAAATGGAGCCCAGCAAGTATTTCCTACAGAAATATAATCTCTAAGCACAACTGAATTTGTTGTACCACATGTAAAAACCTTTTTGTAGTTTCTATAGGGTGGAAACAGTAATTTCATTAACTACTTTAGCCCAATAAATTTATTTTGTGCCTTGCTCTTGTATGCATTTACATCACAGTTGTCCAGATTACAGGCTACACAGTGGGATCTGCCCAGAAAATAAACACTTTACTTTATCCCTAAACACTTTACTTTATCCCTGAGAAGTAAAGGAATAACTGTGAAGGTGGAATACCAAGTGAACTTGCCAAGGAATTCCAAGGACATTTTATCACACCATGTCAAGTACTGCGTCCACAAAACCTGTAGGTGACAAACTCCAAAAATTTTTGGTAAAATTCAGATTAGCTTTATCTAAGCACTGAGTGGACCAACAGAAGTTTGTTTTTACCCAGCACACTGCATACACAGGAGAAATATAATCTGCTTTCCATGCTGCAGTTACAAGCCATATAAAAATAAACTTTAAACAGTCTGGTTCACGCAGGAGAAGTAAAATGTCCTTCCATGGGTACACAGAGCAACCTAACATGGACTACAGCTACTCTCCTATGAAAGTCATAGTTCAATTGTGCTCTCAAGATCTCCATCTCTAATAACATACAGGATATTTTGAGGTCAAAAGTTGGCACGTGGTTGTGACATACTCCTATGAACATAATAGTTAAAGTACAAATTATTATTTTAACTATGTTGGTTGAGATCTTCTATTTGCCCAGTGAGTGTATGTACTTCAAAATTTGCATGTACTTAATTGCCATGAATAAGCATATAAACTTGGGTTGGCTGTCAGTCTGAGAGAAGACTGACTTTTAAGGACATTATAAGTATCACTTCTTTATAATCTCTCTATCCCACACTTACGTCTCATTAAAAGAAAGAGAGATGACTGAATGTTTTCATTGTACATTCCCTTACCTTACTCCCACACATACACACACATTTTTAGAAGTATTCATAGATTCATTTGAAAGGCAAAATTGTTCTTTCTACCTTTTCTTACTATTTTAAATTTTGCTACAAGAAAAATAAACGGCAAATATTTTCCCTAAATTAACATACTGTATCATTTTTATTTCAATCACTTCTCTATAGCTCTGCCTCTGCAGTCTCAAATATAATGTTCATGTTATATTTCCCCAAAACAGACTTCTAAACAGGTGAGAAATTAAATTTCATTAACCCATCATTGTGGTAAGTATCCATTTCCCATTCACATCAACCAAACAAATAAACGTCCAATATGACAGAAAGATTATACACAGATCCACATACACAATATTACACTTCTAGAGCCATCAGGACAGTAGATTTTCTGATCTGTAAAATGAATTCTGAGACACAGTGGTAAACTTTTGAAGTTCTGTACCTCATGACCATCTTAACAATTACTGCTTTTTAAGTCTATGGACATCAGCAATCGATAATAACTTGAACTAAAGCCAGTCAGAGATACTTAGAATAATGCTGAGGGCCTGCATGTTCAACGTGGAATTGGTGCTTTGTAGATTTCAGATTATTCTGATGTATACGAAGTCCCTGATATCACAGACGTGGACACAATGGTGACCAAATATTCTGCCAGCCAGAAAGCTCCTCCTTGTTCACTGACAACCTTCTGTGGTAATGCTCTTCCCTGTCTGCACTCATGCTATGATACATTTCTGTTCTGCCAAAGCCATTCCACCCCAGCTAAGTACACTCGGAAGTAGGCAGCAACATCTCATCACCCTTCTTCAGAAAATGAAGCAGTCAGATCATCCTACCAGGGCACACACATGTAAACCCTCAGCTAACACATACCTCCTGCTTCAACAGCACTGATCATCCCCTATCCTCAACACCTCTCACAGACTGGCCAGCTCCTCATCATCACACTACACTAAATCTATCCTACTCTGAGCCTAAACATACAAGCAGGGACAAGTAGATTTGAATTTTATTTCTGCTTCCATTACTAGCTCTTGCAAGATTAACTGAAATGAATTATTTCATCTCTTTGTCTCAGTGTTCCCACCTGCTGAAAGGAATGAATTGTATTTGCTACACAATATATGGACAATTAAATTTTAAAGCATGAATGCAGTACAGCATTTAACTGTTGACTATGTCTCTCTTGACATTCCTCTTATATGTTCCCACTTGGTTTTCTTGCACTTTGCCTTGGAACTATTTCATGCATTAACTATGACAAAGGAATAACAGAAGTATTAAATTCCAAAATTAAACTTATCACAAGATAACAGAAAGAGGAAAAAAGAGGAAATACATTCTCATTTACAGCTAAATTAATAAAATAAATTACGTGTCCATATAAACCCATGTAAACATGCCTTTAGGATATGCTTGCAAAGAAAACTCAATGTTAAATTACTTTTAAATATACACAATTTTCTGTCTCCTTGCAAGTAAAAATTCAGCTCTCAGTCTCATTAAGATATAGTAAACAAGTCACTTTTATGAGGCTTAACTGCTTCTAGATTTATTAGTCAATTAGTAATTTTGAACTGCCTGAGAGCTCTTGAATGATAACAGGCATACCATTAACCTGATGGATCACTCAATATATTTTTGCATATCCCACCTCAATCAAAGAAACCACAAGTTCGTAATATTTTCCACTTATTGTGGCAGATGTTAAAAAAGATGTAATTCACAACTTTCTGAGTGACCATGAAGAATATTTAGGATGTGTGCTCTTCTGTTTGGATGGTATTTTCCGTTTTAATTTTTGCCCGTTGGAAAACAAATTTTTTTCTCTACGATGAAATTATTACTGTTTGTTGCCTTGAGCCAGAAAGCTCAGATCTAAAAAGCTCTTTTGACTGGAGATGCCAACTTCACTAAAATTCTTATTTGCATAGAATCACTGAGGCTGGAAGGCACCTCTGGACCAACGCCATTGCTCAAAACCAGGATCAGAGAGAACAGGTAGCCCAGGACTGTGTTGAGGTGGCTGCTCAGTATCACCAAGGATGGATATCCTACCTTTTGTAGGACTGAAGTGAGGCTGACTGGCCTTGTCCTACTTTGTAGCTTTCTTTAACTTGTTTGACTGTGGTAAGTCTACTGCTTATGATAGTGTGATGAGGTTTCAAACATTATTTGGACACCTTCTGAGTTTCTGCTTGGGGTTACTAAGGGCACTTTGTTTGCATAACCTGCATTAAGAAGTCTGGTCATCACTGCATAAGTAAGGGTGAGCTGACAGAAGCCATACAATTTCCTAAGCATTCGCAAAATGAACACTGATTCAAGTGTTCCACATTAAAAAGAGCAGCTTTCCAGTGAAAACATTCACCCCAACTATTGCAAGGCATGTGAATACACTGTAATATATGTAACAAAACAGCAATAGCATGATTCAACAGCAGGTTTGTACACTGAACAAAATACTGCTGACGAATTTTCCTAATCATAACCAGAGATTTCACAGCATATTCTTCTCTGTGGTACACTTGTTTATTCACATAAAACATTCTCACAAGCAATCCTTTAGTATTTCCAAATAATATTTTCCCCTTAAGTGCTGAATCTCTTTCTGGTTCCTCAGTGAATGCTGGTTAGTTTGAATTTCATGATTGTCTCAGCTTTTTCCTCTCTCTCAGACCCTTTCCCATAGCCCTGGAATGCATTAGATGGCTTTAACACTTCTTCATTCCCCTCAGGAATATCTTACCATTCAAGATGCTTTGTGAAATTTTACATACAATTCTCTAATTTTCAATAACTTCAAATGGCATCAGGAAAAGAGAACGACTATAAGGCTACTTGATGCAGTAGGAACCATGTATAATTGAGGAGACTACAAAATATTTGCTTTGTTAGTCTTGCAAAAAGAAAACCAAAAGAGGAGCAATTGCTCTCTAGATACTCTAGACCAGACAGGTAAGACCTTGGACCTCAAAAGATCACTTCAGCTAAAGGACATTAGGATGGATGTCCACCAGCAAAATCAGAATTTATGTAAAATTTATTACCATTGTAGATGTGGTTCTGTTATCAACTTTAAAATGAGAAAATAACTCAGATCAAAAGCTCACATTCATTTTAAAATACAGCTTGACATGATCAATTTTCAATAGCTGTAGTGGGAACAGACTTAAGGACCTTACAGTCCTTTGTTTCCTCAACCAGCTGCAGGATGACCTACAGTATTACATGCATAGGATGTCATACCCATATTAATTCATGCTTAACATATTCTGATGGAACATTTATGCCTATAAACTCAACAAGGACTAAATAACAATATAGGAAGCAAGGTGTCTTATTGTTATGACATACTTTAATAACAAAAAAATTTCCTAAATAAAATACAAGGCAATATAATTGTCTTGACAGGATGATAATTTTGAGCCATCCCTTGTCTGAATAGCTTCCAGACTGGAACTTCAGTTTTGTTTTATGTCCTGGATTCTTAGTATTTCATTTTTCACAAACATGTTCAGTAGATACAAAACCTTTCAGAACTTACAACATTCACATAAGCTTAAAATATGTCTTATTTTTCTGCTGATGCTTGAAATGCTGGAACAAAGATGCCCTGCATATTGTTGTAGTCCCAACACTGTATCTTCACCAAAAAAATATTATTTGGTGATATAGCTAAAAAGCAACATTTTTGATACTATTAAAAGACACTGATCTTCAACTGTATTTAACTTGAAAAAATAGTTCTTCCATTCTTTAAAATGGAAGCTACTTCAAAGACAAGCTACTTCGTATGAAATTCATTATCCTTAATTACAAACTAGAAATGACACCTATTGGAAGTTGGTTAGCAATTCCTCCCACTACTGGACTCTCTCTATAGTTCCAAAGTACCATATTGATTAAAATGTGACATATGAAGCAGCGTAAGTGATTCTGCTATTTTTAAACTAGTTAAGAAGCATATATTAAAAAGGAAAGTGGCCTTAGGTCACTGAGCTGCATATAATTATGATTTTACATACAATATATGTATCTTTGTTTGAACTCTCTAATGATAATTACACGGTTATTAAAATCAAGATAAGAAAAGAAACTGAAATGTGGAAAACTGGAGTACATACCTGTACAGTACAAGTTCAGGAACTGTTTGGAACTCTGAGATTTGTTTGCTTTTGTAAGCATTCCTATCACAAAGCCCTGGCATACAATCTCAGTTTATAGCAAAAAAATTCACACCTTTTCTTTAACTGAGAACCAAGATACTAATTTTTCAAGGAATCTTTAGCAAAACAGCCAGCACAACACTTGCTTAGCTGTATTTCTAAAGACAAATATCTCCTTGACATGCTCATTTGTTTTCTTTGATGAAAGCATTCTTGCCAAGAGATGATTTACAACCTAGCTGAGACATGACTACACAGCAGGTGGGCTCCTCCTGGTATGTTTTTTCTCTAAACAAAGAAATCTATCAGTGAAATAGTACAGTGATGAAACTCTGGCAATAAATGCATATATTGAGTAGGCCTAATGTGAAATGAGTAACAAACAAAATTTGACTATGTCTATATGAAACACACACGTAACATTCCAGGTATGAAGCACTTAAATTCAGTCAAGTCAAATACAGTTTATTTCATTTCTGGTAGAGAGCTTTGATTTAAAAGCAAATGAAATACTTTTCAAAAGAGTTATAAATACAAAATAAAACTAAATGAACATTAAATATTTTTAAATGTAAGGAAAATACCTCACAGCTTTTGATTAGGTTACCACACCTTGCAGGTCTACTACTATGTAGATTCACATCAAACACTTACAAAGATGCTGTGAATAATTTGCATAGACAGATTTGTTCTTTACAAGGAGAAAAACCCAAGAAATCAGTTTATATATTCAAATATTTCTTCCTCCAC
>WEKY01011858.1:203-58560 GCA_013390045.1 Picathartes gymnocephalus
AAGAGTTAATGGACCTAACATTGACTGAGGCACAGGGCAATGGATTTGTAGCTGTAATGAAATATATTTCACCTGCCCACCCACAAAGCACTTTGAAAAGTTTCCTTTCATTCTGATAAAATAAACCCAAAACACAGTAGAGAGTGGTTAAAGGCATTGTCTCTAATCTGTGTCTTCCATACAGACAACTCCTGTCTCTTAATTCAGGGACATCCTAGCCAAACTTCTCCATGCAAAAAAGCTCTTTCTCCAAGTTAAGCGGTGCTTTACGCCCGGGAGAGGTGTCTCAGGTGTTCGGAGCTCAGTTATTTCAATTACACTTTGTCACTCACTCTGTAATGACAGTACAGGTCAACAATCACTCAAGCACTGACCCCACTCCAGCATATTCTTAGGGCTGCCCTTACCAGTCCAGACAGAAAACTTCCCTGTAAATCAGTGGAAAGAAATGGAAATGCTCAGCTTCAAACAACACTCGTCTACTACACAAACATTCACCTAAGCACATAAGCAAATGCACAGTACCAATATTACTGGAAGCATATTAGCTCTGACATGATTTTGCAAGGGTATTTCTCCTCACTGCAAGGAAAACCTGAACACCAATTCCCAACATTTCATCTGCAATGAAACAGCCCTTAGTCCTGTCATCAAGCCATGGCAAAAGCCCACTGTACAACAGAACAGGAGGTGTAGTGCTAATGGAAGCCAAGATTCAGTTTCTAATTAGTCAGCATTTTAACATTTAATTCTTGAGTATGCTTTAATTTGAAGGAAATTGGGAATAATACTGCTGAATCCAAGCACCCCAAATATTCCAGGAGTCTCCATATTGAATTCAGCCTTACATATAACAAAAATCACTTTTGGACAGCAAACACCTGCCATTAACCACTCATTTTGCAAGGTGACCACAGAGAGAACTGCCTGCAGCAAGTCAAGCACCACCTTTGAAAAGGCCTGGAGTACATTTTAATCATCCCTTGCTTCAAAGCCATTACAATTATCACTGGATTTTTTCAGTGTAACTGTGATCCAGATTTTCTGTTCTCTAATTAGGTGATCAAATCCTTCAAAGAAAAAACTCCTTCTTACACCTTATTCACCTTCCTCCATTGATAGGTAAGACAACCAGCTACATATGCTACACTGGTAGTCATACTTAAATAAATGTCCTTAAAGAAACTTGCTATTAAAAACATTAATTGTTGCTGTTCTCTCAGCTGTTGCCACCAATTGCAAAAGGCCTGGCATCTTGACTAAGTAGTTGATTTTAGAACCTATTCTTGCTTAACAGATACCCCTTCGGGTTGGTTAGTCATTGAGAAGGTCATTACTTGGGTGTAAGCCACAGTTTCTGAATTAAGTTATAGAGTGTTTTGTAATACCTTCTCATATTCTTGCTTTTTACCCTTCATTAATGATAAAACAAAGATTAACTATCCAAGCTATTAATTCCTCAGAAATCATGATTGGTTAATAACATGATAACACTGAATATATTGCCCTTAGACAGCTGGATAGCTGTCCAACAACTACAGAAATAAAATAGCTTTCCCTACTGTGCTATGGGGCACTGAGGCCACCAGAACAATCTTTTGTTTTCCCCCAATCTAAGAAGTTCAGTATGTAAAATTCCAAGCTGTGTGTCTCAGCAAACTTTCACCTGCAATGAAGTGACCTTGTTGACATGTGGGACCAACACAGGCAGGCAGAGCCTCCCCTATCAATACCTGGTAGTCTGAAAAGCTATAATTTTTTAGAGCACTCAAACACAAAACAACCTCTGTCTCCTCCTCAAATACTTTCACACCTTCAGGAAAAACACAGAGAGTGGAATTAAACCTGCATCATAATGTTGTTTTAACATGGGCTTTTTGTTTCTTCCATGCTCTGAATAAACACCTTGAAAACAGAACATCCTTGAACCTTCTGCTCAAAATCAATACTGGAGCTCTGCAGCTTGGGTTTTTCTCTGATAAACAAACCTACTGCGACAGGTGAAAAGGAGTTGTGATCTAACCTTTATTATGCTGTTTATGTGCCTTCAAGAGTCCTAAATGACTGCCAGAGATGCCTATCTGTGGTACACAGCAAAATACTTCCCCCTTCAGTGCCCTTCCACTTCCCCACTGGAAGCACAGGAAAGCAGCAACATGTCCCCCACTAAAAGCAACACACAAGGTGAATTACTGTAGTTCAGTCCTTCATCAGGTTTATCCTTTTAACACAGGAAATGGCAAGTAACATATCTTCTGCTTCTGCTGTTTGAACATCTTTTCAAATTCGGAGAAATCTACTCATCACCTTTTTTACTTGTGTTTACATGAGATAATTTAGAAAGACAGCTTCTCCCAGAAGAATGGTTAGATGTGCTCACAGACATAGAATAGAAAAAAGAAAAAAAATGCAGAACAATGGCTAAAAGCCCACTATTACATTTCTTAAATTCTTAAGGAAATGCCATTTAGAAGTAAGTGGTCCTCACTTCTCTCATCTCTCTTGTGACACAGAAGCATTCAACTAACAAGGCTGACTTTCATCTGACTTTACAGCTGATAGGAACCATTAATGTGAATTACACATGATTTTTTAAAACACAGTATTTTAACAAAAGATAGTCACTTTTATTTAACTTTTATAAAATCCTGTTTGGTTGGGGAAGGTGAAAGATGAAGGCCAAGCATTTCTAAATTGCTTGCATTTGATAGATGAGAAAGCCTGAGCTGTTGAGACTAAAGGGACTCACAGGGACTTAAAGAAAGTGATTTCCTTACCACGAGCGGGACACACAATGTAATTTATTGCCCAGAAAGGAAGTGTTGCTCAACACAGGAACAGGGTCTAGGACTGGAGATCCCAAATGTTCCCCAGCAGAGTTACAACATGAGACAAAGGGCTAGGTTCTATTGCTCCCCTCAGCTCTGTGTCTCTGGCACAGCCTGTCTGAAGACTGAGAGAACATCTGGGGAAGTCCAGCCATCAGTTTTCTTTCCTCTCCTGCTCTCCCACTATGGCCATTCTCATCTTCATGCATTATACCATCTGTTTAATCACTGTGCTCTCAAAACAAGCAAACAAAGAAAACAGATGAAACTTCAGGGATAGCTTCTAGCTCATAATTGAAAGGATGATTATTCATTACAATCCAGGCAAGTTCCTTGGGGCTGCCAACAGAGACATTGCATGGTATTATGAAATTTCTTTTTTAAAGATAGAAAACAGAATTCCCATTCAGTATCTTGTCTTTAACTCTGCAACTTTCTTTGGTTATTGTGAGTGGGATAAAACAAGCATGCTCAGTTTAAGCTACTGTAAGAGAAAATGACTAAGCTCAGAAGTCCCAACCCCTTCAAGGTAAAGGTAAACAAAACTACTTTGGTGAGCTTTGACACTAACAAGTTCTGTAAGATTTAACCTCTGAAGGCACAGCTAGGGGAATACTTCTTGCAACACCTCTGAATCAGTACATGTAATTGCGTCTTCCCAAACATGAGATATTACAAAAGCATTGGTACCAACATATCCTTTATGGAGTTGCATGTAAACAACGCAAATTTCATCAGAAAACCAAGGGCAGGAATATTAAAAATCAATCTTCTCTTTATCCACATTTAACTGGCAAAATGGTTAAAACCGTACTTGGGTTTAACTTCATCTGCACTAAGATCCTGAGTCATGATGTTTTCTCTATCACAGTTCCAAATTAACAATTTCTTCTCTCTGAATAATTAGCTGGACTTTGTTCTTGGCAAGAGTCACAGCAGTAAAACCTCTTAGCTTTTAAAGTTTTGTGGCTCTCTTTTAAGGTATTCACTCAAGCATAGGCATGTAAGAAATGTACTGTAATGCAACAGATACTTTATCATTGATGTGAAGAATAACAGCAAAAATACTTCGGTTCTTGTCAATTAGATTACGCTTTTAACGTAATCTCACAAAAGAGTTGTGTAGAAAATCCCTCATGATAACCTCTATTCATTAAAAGTGGAGCAAGCCAACTTCATGAAGGAAACACCGCAGACCAACAGGCCCCAACAATTGTTGGTAGTGGTTAAGGTGCAAGGGACACAAGTTTGGCACCGTGGGGAGCAAAACTCATCATGGGCTACTGATTTAACCACACTGGGCTTTAGTTTCTCTCTGACAACAGGGAGAAACTCTTCTTCCAACTCTTCAAAACCAAACAAAGTGCCTTATTTAGTAGAACATTCTCAGAACCTCCTAGGTCAAGTGCTGGAGAAGCATGGGTTATTGTAGTATTTGGCAATGGCCATAGCTAGACCATGGTTGGTAAGGATCACCAAAATGCAGCCAGGGGGCTGCCGGGCTCACAGGACCTTGCTGACACTTCTTTACCATATATTGTATTTTTGTGTACAGAGCCATACACGTGAGCTCTCATTGGCATGGTAAAAAAAATAAACACACAGAAAACAGAAGCAGCAGGTAGGCTAGAAAGAGATCAAAACTACCAAATAACTTATTAATCCACTGAAGGTTTTTTTGTGCAAATGTGAGTTTTCCATGGTTAAAATTTCAATTATAAAACCCTCTGAACACAACGTGCGCATAGACATACACCAGCATTTGGTGATAAAGGACCCTGTCCCTACATTAGGGAGAGAAAACAATTACATATGTGTGTTAATCCAGTAGTCTTTTTATAGAAAAAGGTCAAACACAGCCAAGAGCAGGACACACTTCCCTCCAGCTGTCCTTTTAATATGCTTCTCATCTTGCCAAGGAGAAACTGTCATTAGGAGTGAGAAAGAGACCATTTCACAACCCATTTATTCTTCATTGTCTCTGCCTTTTCTGGACATACTTGTTGGAGTACATTAGTCACAGGTATGCAGCAAGCCATTAGAGCATAGTAACGTCTGATGTACACTGAAATTAATTTTTCTTCTCCAGCTTGGGGAGTAGACTGCTGGATGTTGAGTTGCATGCAAGTCTTCACCGAACTAAGGAATGAACAAACAAGATTTCTAAAATCAACAAACTGATGTGCTTCTCCACAGTCTGTATAAATACAAATCTACTCTATAAACAAACACACTGTCCTACAGCAAGACAGTCGTTTGCCTCTTTAGAGCAGGCTCATTAAAGGGAAATAATTTTGTAATAACAAAGCACAAGTGTAGTCCTAATGAGAAGAACAAGTTGCACGATGCTAGGAACACCTGGCCCATTTTTTGTACTGACTAAGCATGAGCTGGAATCTGATCCTTATAAAAAGGCTGTATTTTTCCTTCTGCACAGCCCAGTGGACTCTGGAAGCAAGTTTGGTTTGCATTTAGTGTCTTAATGTTGCATAAATTCCTAGGTGTCTGTATTGCAAGACTTGATATGTTTATGTTGCCAAATTGAGTATCAAAATCTAAATCTCATCTAGAATAGCCAGAACTATTCACTGTAAGTTATTAGTTTTAATTCAAAACCCCCTCTTTGTATACTAATAACTTGATAGTCATCCCTACAAATCCATAAATCTCTCATTTGCAATAAGATTGATGAATAATTTTCAGTCTGTGTTACTTCCAGACCTCACTTAATTCTACTGTTTCACTCGTGGTATGTAGCTGATCCTTCAACTCACACACAATTATTTCCACTGAGTCACTTACTAAATCTTAGAGGAAAATAAGTAATAGGAAACTGAATCCCTCTTGAACTAAATGAAAGTACAAAAGTACAAAAGTTCACAAATCTTCATGGTATACCTGCAGTTTATCTGAAGGCATATAAATAATAAAACTAGGATGGCATCATATCACAGCAGTATCTTTTTAAGGACTATTCAACCATCTGGATTGAACCAGGATGATCCACACTCTTCTCCAGCATTAGAGAGAGGTATGCAGTAAACATTCAGGTCTGCAAGTTTTTTTGCCAAAATTTGTGATAGGTTCAAAAACATTTTTGCTTCCAAATAGAACTTCTCCTGAGAAAACAATTCTTGGTTTGTTGCTTCTTTTTTCCAGGCCTAAAGTGTCAAGATCTCAAACTCCAGGTAATGATTTACTAAATAAGAAACACCTCTGACATCTTGTTCAAAAGACATAAGCTGGATCAATTCTACAAGATCAAGGCATATCCTCAAACCAGTATAAGAATTAATGTAAAGGGAAAACTTTTCTCTGCATAGTGTGAGCCCAGCTACTCTCTCTACCCTTTATTCTTTCCCCTGGTAAAAGAGCTGTTTCTTTTCTGAGAGAATTTTTTACCCCATTTTTTTGTGGAATTTTAAGTGATAGGAATTTTTTTTCTGCTTGAGTTTTACATGAAAAATAACTTCTCACCTACTTATTTCTTGCAAGCCCACATTGATTTATACTCTACTGTTTTGTTAATAAAGTGATAATCTGAAACAAAACATTATTTATTATCTTTTATTATCCACCTCATTCTTCTTTGTCTGAGGAATCATAAATTAAAGTCAACAGCCATTTTATAATCCTGCAGTTCATTATCTCCCATTTGCTAATATGCTCAGTGCCTTAGCCTTGCTCCATTTCTTTAGTAATAATTACAAAAATTAAAACCACATTAACACAATATGCAGATACTTCTTTTAGAACTTACATAAGAGCTTTTCAACTAATCAGTGGCTGGTTAGGGCACTGTCCTCATTCATCTCCCGCTTCTCCTGCCATCCTTCATGAAAGTTTAATCTACATTTTCCATTAAGAAGTTGTCTCAATTGGTGTTCCCATTTGCAGAGTGGCTTACTACTTTTTTGATTTTTATTTGGAATGGTGGCCACACTTCCACAACTTCTCTTCATTTGAAATTTTTATCAAGCAGCTGCATATTTTCCTGGTCCTGAAATCTCCAAATCACAGAAGCAGAAATTCACTTACTTGATCTAGAATCACAAGATTTAAAAGAGGAGCAGGCAACTCACTTGCATAACCACAGTCAGGCATGGTCAGAACTCTAATCCTTCCTGTTTAAAACTGCATTTTTGGTTAGAAACAGATCATTCTGACACTTGATCAGACCTGGACTCAGTTTGCATGGAGTTGTTTTGGGTCCAGCTGCTGCTGGTCCTGCCTCCTTAAATATGAAGGATTAACTTTGTAGTAGTGGTTCTCTCTCTTCCTTGCAAGATTTGACTCTGAATGAAGCCCCAGCTGTGGTCTCAGATCAGGGACCACAGTTACTGCCCTCCAAAGTCCCTGGGCAAAACAGCATTGCAGGAAGCTGAGCCAGTGCTTCTCTGGAGGAAGGAAAACACAAGCAGTGCAATAAAGTAACAGGAGAAGTGAATTCTGAAAAGTCCCACTTTCTGATGGCTCTTAAACCATCCCTGAAGGATGTCAAACTCAGTGCTGCATCCTAGAGGCCCCCATAGTACACAAAACCCTGGGTTTGACTCAAGAGTTGAGAGGCATAGAATTTATGCCAGGTTTGACTCATTTCAGGTTTATCAGAGAGGCACATTACTCTCTGCCTTGAGCATGACAAAAATATACATGCACTCAGCTGAAAGAGCATCTTTCTTGGTCCTTCCTTCTAACCACAGACTGGGTTGCCTCACCTGCCTCCTTAGGAAATACTGCCACAGTTGCAAGATCTCCAGTTCCTCGTGTTTCATTGCAATAGACTGCAGTGCATTTGCTGGTAGAATATATTATGAAGGATCATGAATAATTAAAAATTAATCACACTTGTCAAAATAAATAAATGCATTCAGTGATGCAGAATGCTTGAATTTTTTATAGCACCTTTTGGCTTATTCATGAATTAAAAGAAGTCCAGTAATCCACAATGGATTGCCTACTCATTACAGCATGTACAGGCCCAATTCAGATCCCAACAGTGGAGGTTTTCCTGTCAGTCTTTAGCACATCAGTGGAACTTTAACCTTAAATCTCTGATCCTGCAGAAAGTAACACAAGTTAGAGTTGGAAATCTGAGTAACTCCAGCAGATCTTCAGGGGCCTAGCTGGCAGATACACCAGTGAGTCTGTCATTCACTGGTCTGCTTACAAGATGGGGGGAACAGAGGAGAATGAAGCATTTTAGCACAAATTTTAAAAATCAAAACCTTGATAGCCTCCCTAACCTACATTTCTATAGGCAAACAGTTCTGCAGTTCTTCCTACCAAATACTCAATAGTTTTGCATGGTTTGATAGCATTCCCAAGGCTTTAAGAGAAAAGCAAATAATAGTAAATGTTTATATAGCAACTTTTCTCTCTCTAAATTGGTCTAAAACTGGTAGTGCATTTCTATCCCTTTTCAAAGTGAATCTAAGCCTGGGTTGGGCGGTGAGGGAGGGACACACCACCACACCAACCCTACCAGATCAAAGATCCATTAACTTTAAACATTTAGGTCTGAGAACAGCCAGCTGGAAATAGAAAATGAAAAAGAATGTATGAACAGGGAGAGCAAACAGTTGTCCCTCACCACCCCTGGCCTTCAGTCACACAAGGACTTTCTGTGCCGGAAAAGAGTCTATAGAGAATTTAGTAGCTGTGACTGTTTCTCTTCTCTGCACATATCCTGACAATTTGCACACCCACAGAGTGTTTCAGCAACAACAATGCCCTGGGAAGAAAGTTCCACAGTTTCACTGTTTGTTAAATGCTGAAGGATCTCCTTTTGTTTCACCTGACATCTAATAATTTTGCTTGATGCTGTCCAATATTGTATTAGAAGAAATATCAAATATTCCTTCTGTACTCATCCTTACAGTGCTTTACAAACCCCTGGGAGTTTATAAACCTTTATACATATTTTATAAAGACTCTATAAATTTCTGTGATTTCTATACAACCCTGCATGTATTCCTTTAGATGCCTCTTGCAGGCAGGGTAGCCCTAGTTAATTTAAGTGTTCCTAGAAGACAGCCACTGCATACTTGATCATCTTTGTTGCCATTCTTTTAAAAACTTTCCCAATTGTACTAGAAGATTTTTGATGCATGGGATCTGAAACAGAAGACTGAGTTCTAAATACGTCTGGCCTACACATTTACATTATAGCATACTGTTCCTATTTTCCCTCCCCAGTAAGCCCCCAAATCACATTTATTTTGTGACTGCTACTGATGTGATGCTTCCACAGCTCTGTTCTTACCCCTAAATCAGCTTAAGTGACAGTAACCAGCTCCAAATCTGTCTGCATATATGCCAGACTCTGATTGTCTCCCCCACCACCTCAATTCAAATAATCTGCACTAAATTTCACCTGCCACTATTAGCTGGTTAAGCATTCCTTTTCAATTCCCTGCAAACTAGACCTTCAATCTTTTACCCTGAATAATTTAGTATCAAACTCTGCCACCTCGCCATCTATTCCTATCCAGAAGATCAATGATTTGTGTGACACTACACGCTGAACATGCCAAATGAGTGGATTGCTCAGCTGTGACTGTAACCAGATGCTGAGACACCAAAAGTTAGCTCTTACTCTAGGAGGCTTAATCCATGTTGACTTCTGATTGCTTGGCACTGAGCTGTATCACGCTGGGACAGGAGTAAAAATACAGAAATTCTTCCTATGTCTGTCTTTGGGAGATCTACCAAAGATTTTCTACTGAACCTTTTACAGAATCTCATGTGAAGCCTAATGAATCATACCAGAGGCATTTGTCTCTATCAGTGTCTTGCCATGACTTGATGACCAAGTGACAAGGATGAGCTAAACCATCCCAAAATCTAGTTAAGCTATCTGTTTATCTCTGTGCATTACTGCCTGCAAAGGAGACGAAATGAGATTGAGATAATTGCAAGTATAGTTTGCAGGAAACAGTGGGGGTTGGAACTACCATGCTTAATTATTTCAGATTGAAACAGACCACACAACTGTCTGTGCCAAACAGCTGTAATTAAAGTGATTTAAAATAGAGAGATGCTAGCTCTAAGTGTTGATTTTCAAATGGGTCTTTATACATGCAAGAGTTACAGTCATCGATGAGTTGCAGACCTACAGCTCTACTGAGAAAAAATTACCACTATGTTCATCATGCCTGGTAATTAAAAAAAAAAAAAAAAAACACAAACCACACACACACAAATAAGTAAACCACACAAAATAATCCTAGTGCCCAACAAATCTAGATCCACTCAATTTGACACTGGTTACCTGCCTCTCAGAATAGAATAAAACAACAGAACATGAGTTTCAGCCTAAATTGCCTTTATTCCAGATGACAACCTCCAAACTTTGGACTTATAAATGGAATTTTAACCCAATAGGCAATCAGAAATCATCAACCAATACCACCTTTGGTTTTGGGCTGCAGGGCCAGCCAACAGCCTCCCTTTCTTCTGCTTTAACAGATATATAAAACTGAGTTAGACAAAGGTATAACTTTACTGAAAGGAATCCAAAAGAATCATACATTGACAACATACAGCACCGTGGGGTCCTGACCAGGCTCTTTACCCAGAACAACACATTTACTTCCTTGTGGGTTTTCCCCACTCCAGGAAAGTGACAGCTATTCTTCTCCATTCAAAACAACGTTTTAACTCCTAAATTTCAGAGGCAGCCAGCTTGCACTAGAATTTAAGAAAAAGAAGAACAAAACAGACATTCTGATTTACCTCAAACTTTCCCTGAACTGTACCTTTGTAGCAAGAAATTCAGTATGCGTGTAGATGTTCGTTGATGTGGAAATTAGAAGATATTTGCATGCAGCACAAATGTGGTCCATCTGCTTTACACACGACACAGGTCACACCAAAATGACTTGGTTTGCTGATGAATCAATGGGCCTTAAAAGTTAATTCATAATGACTATCTGGGGAAAAGTACTATGCTATTCGTATGGATGAGAAAACAGAATATGAATGAAAGCAGCACAGAAAATTTCCTCAGTACTTGCCTGAACATAAGAACTGCAGCCAGATTACAGCTCTGCAAAGTCAAATTCTGTCTCTAATGCTGGCTACTAAGAAAATAATTCTTTTACTTACAGCCCTTTGTGTAAGAGGCTTCTTGACTCTAAACAGACTATTGAATTAAACATCCAGTGATGAATGTATTCTGCAAGAATTCATCTGATCTTTCTTTAAACTTACGCACACTTCTGGCCCCATAACATTAATTCATGCATTTTTATTAGCACCGTTTATTCAGGTACTACATGAAAAATGTCTCAGCTTGCTTGTTCTAAACCTGGAACCCACCAGCTTCACAGCTGCTTTCCAATGCTCTTCAATCTGCATTTTAAAGACCTCTAACCCCTGCCATTGGAGATTGAAGAGAGAATCTTAGGCTTTTTAGTTTTTCCTACCACAAGAACTGTTCCATATCCCTTGTAATTTCTGTTGTCCTTCCTGACACATCTTTGTTTTCCTGGATAAAATTTGTAGCTCTAACTCCCCCATTTCCGTAGGTCCATTTTCACCAACACCACCTTCCAGAGGGAGGTTCCAAGCAGGTATCACTAACAGCTGAAAGGATGTTAAGAATTTTTCTGCTTTCCCAGGATTAGAAGAGCACAAATATATCTAAAAATCTTTTCAGAACTTACAATCTTAATGAAATATGCAGATATGGTCATAAGCAGGAAAAGTAATTCCAACAAACCAGATTTTTTTCCAAGAAAATAAAGTCTGTTGCACTCCCATCTTTTAAGACCTCCTTGCTTTTTTTAGAGACAGGATATTCTTTCTTATATTGAGGACAAAGCCTATCTTTGTTTTCTTACCAAACAGAGAACCTAAGCCTTGGACTAAAGGATATTGCCTAAAACGGTCTGCAAACACACAAGTGGTAAACAGGACCTCGAGCAAAGATAAGGCCAGACTCTTCCAAACACTGAATGACCTTAAACACGGGCACCAAAGTACAGTTTTCATCCAAATATCATGCCTGGCATGGGCCAGCCCAATTCAGATTTTACACAGGACTGTATTTGATACTTTGCTTCCCAGATAAATGATGAAGCTTGCCTTTAGATGAAAATAGATCTCTCCTGTGCAGAACGACCCCCTTTTGTCTCGCACTTTGTTTTCACTTGTCGTCTGCTGAAGCAAAGGCATTACAGCTGTCTTTAGCACTTCAGGAGGACATGTTTGTTTGTGTGGGGTTTTGGGTCTTTCTCTTAGGGTTATGATGGGGGGGGGTGGAAGGAAGGTGTTTTTATTTTAAAACTAACCACTACTGATTGCATTACACAACTGTATTCCTCTTACCTGTGGGTGTGCTCTCAGAGTGATCTCTCTCCGGCCCATCTGGGAGGTTTAGCTGTGAGATTTCCTCTGCACTCAGTCTGACCCAGGCATTGTTGGGTGTTTCCTGATCTTTTGAGGTAAAGGAATATTCCAGGTCACAAGGAGATTCAAAGTTGCAGTCAAATACTGGAAAGAGGAAATAGACAAGGAACATACCAGGTTAATTAAATCCGGTGTCTTCTGTGCTCAAAGGTAGGGATACATCCATGTGCATGCACACACATTTTATACTTCAGTAGGTTAGGGCTTGAATTTTTTCCATAATGAGGTAGAAAGACATGGGGAATTCCATAAACAGACAGGAAAAAATGGGCCTGAAATGGGCCGCACAGGGAGGTTCATTATGGAAGCAGCAGTAAATCAAAAGTAATGCCCAAGAGTCAGTAATTCCCCTTCAGGACAGGTCAAAGGGCAGCTCAGGCTAAAGTGGGGAAAGGCATCATCTGGATTGAAAGGAAAATAGCCTAATCAATGGATGAAATGGGATAGAAAGCCAATCTCTTCTGGAATGCTGCTTCAAATTCAACCAGGACCATCGGAGTACAGAGACTGCTAATGTGATTCACACCCGTGTTCCACCTCAGTGAGCACAGGTCTCTCCAAAGAGAGTCATCTATCCTGGGCATATGGAATGTGCTGGAAGCCATAGGGACTGTACCCCAGGAGGTGACATTCTGAGCCCCTGAGTTTGAAAATCTTGCCTGAGACAACAGAAGCAGCAGAAACCTGAGCTGCTGCTGCAGACCTTCAGCCTTCAGGCAGCACAGCCAGCAACTGCCTCCAACAGAGACTTCTCTTTTTGAGATGTTTCTCTTGAGAAGCCCATTACCCTGCTGGTGCAACTATGATTCACTTCCCAGTGTCCAGTTTACCATCACACCATAGTTCAAGTTCCTTAATACAACATGCAGGGACAACCTGCAAGGATTTTACTTTTAATTGTCAAGGTCATTAAATTTTCTGGAATTCCCTGTATACATTTGCTTTTGTCACCACAGTCAGCACTCAACACTATATTCAATAAGAGAAAGAAATGACTTCAGAACTAAGTCAGTGTTTCCAAACAGGCCAGATCCATTTGAAAAAGCCCAAGTTGAAAAATACAGCTGCTCTTTGGAGCCTTCTACACTGTCTTTCTGTCTTGCCATACTATGCAGGTGAAACAAATAATCTGAATTGACATTAGTGAAATTAACTGATTTTTTAAATCTTCAATTACATTCTCTGTTAAACATCTAATTTCTTCTTTGTGGGCACAGATTTATGTAATTCAGCCTATTCTCCTGATGATAAAATATTTTCTAATCTGAAGGTTAATACTGCTGCCCCCTTGCTATACTTTTCCCAGCTAATTTCCCTTTTTAACAGCAAGCTGGAAGGAACAGAGCCTTTTTTCCAGTTTATATTTGATTTTCTTAATCAGGTGCTTTATCATTCACTCAGCATTTTAAATACTTCACAACACCAGGGAAACCACATAACATAAGGAATCCATTTACACCACAAACTGCAGTAAAAAGGATTACACACATTTCCTTAAATCCAAATGCACAAGCCCCTAATCTCTTCAGGCCTCTAAGTTATCAATATAAATTTCATGATACATGAAGCACACTTCAATTTAGGCAGTAGGGAACTGTGGATATATTCACGCAGTTTACTACTGCAATATCATATCCAAACCTCAGACCACTTATTTCTAGTCCCTTAGATGGTCTTAAAAAAACTAAAGGAACAACCCTAAAAAGCAAAAACCAAACCCAGCATTTTTTTTAACTCTATGAAGTGTTAGGAGTCTGTTAAACTTTGTACCTAAGCCCAGATGGACATAAGAGCAACGAAACACTCAACTGTAGGTTACAGAACATATATTATCTTTACTAGTCACAGGGAACACCTTGAGCAGTGTGTTTTTAAGGCACTTCAAAAAAATTATGGAGGGGAGAAACACAGCTCATACAGGGATTTTTTGATGGAACTCACTGGATGACAAATGGGAAAGCCCAGGCCAAGGACCACACATGGCAAGAACAATCACTTGAAATCAATTATTTCATTCTTTGTGCATTTCTCTTCCCGATCAATCTCGTATTTTCTTCAGCTTTCCAGCAGTTGCTGCTTGCTTCCCCTCCTCTCCTGCCCAGCTGCTGGGAACAGAAGCCTTTGTGCCCTCTAAACCTCTTGGCCCAGGCAGAGGGGCCCTTCATGGACATCCACAAGGCCCTCTCATTCTCCTCCTCCAGTCCCCGCAACAGTCTGTGGTGCCACAAGCACTCAACAGCCAGCCCTGCTCCCTGCTTGGGTCTCACTTTGCAGAATCCCCATCTCAAAAGAGAGCTATCAATCAGTTGTGGAGCCCTTAACACAGCAGGCCTCTGACCTACAGCTGGTACAGCTTAATTGGGATATGTGATTAAATACCAGTCACTGGTCATAGCCAGGGTTACGACCCCTGCAGAGAGCTAAAGCCTCTGCCTGAAGCAGGGAAAGCAAAGGAAGAAAAAAGCAAGCAGCAATGCCATTTCCTTCCCTTGCAATGAGCAGCCCACAGAGAGTGGGCATCACCTGACATTGCTGCTGTGGTCATAGGAATGTCCTTCACAACAGGTTGTTCCTTGGAAGAGAGGGAGACTATTTGGCTCTCACATCCCACAGTGTCTGTGATTCAGCGGAAACACACTTGCAACTTTTACATGATTCAATAGTCCCCCTCACATCACCAGAATATCAGTACTTTTCATAGGCTGTTATTTAAATTAGTCCTGTATCAGACTCAAATTTCAGGCTATTATCCTATTCAGTACAAAGAAAGGATGACAAAGAAATGCTATCTGATGCAACACAGAAAAATCTATGCAAACAGCATCCAGTCTTCCAAGGCTGACATTAACTTCCTAGCCTCAGGCTTTCCTTCTTTCACAATGTCCTTCACTATCGACAATGTAATATACCTCATAAAAAAAGAATTATATACATTTTTTTTTTCACTGAGAAGCTGGTCTTGGTGTGTTAGCTATTACAAGACCACATAAGCCACACTTGCAAATACAAAACCTTCATAATACTTGAATTGCTGCCACAAATCACCTGCCATTTTTTACACCACTGCATAAAAAGATAGTGTTTCTCCTCCGTTTTTCACTTTTGTCTTAACATTTAAAGGCTACACCAACTTTATTGTTTTCTTGCCCAGTTAAGTACAGAAAGCAGTAGCCACATGCATTTAGAAGCTGGATAAAGGCCATTCTGCCTTTTACTGAAAAGCCAAACACTGCTGAAAAGGCAATTAAAACTAACACAACTTGTAGTGATTATTTTTTTAAACCCTCTATCAATATAAATTGACTAGATACAGAGGTTTTGGACTTGAATACTGTGGCTAGTCAGTAAAGTGGGGTGATTTTTGTGATTTCTGATGATTTTCTAAAAGAGATGTCAGATTTAAACCAAGTACAGGCATTTATGTCAGAGGTATATTGACACTACAGATCCTAAATGCTCTATAGGAGTTTAAGTTTCATACAGAAAAAATAGCAAAGTCTCTTTTAAAATAATAAATAAAAAAAACCCCAAACAGATCAAACAACTCTTTGTCCAAAAATCTCTTTTATCTGCAACTGCTGGCCATAAGAGAGGCAGACCAGATAACTTACTAGAACTCTACTTCATCATCATTATGCCTTTACAGAAGAAACGAAAGTGATGCTTATAATCAAAATAAGATAAAAACCTGTTTAAGACAGGCTGTAGATATATACCCGTTCAGCTTTTGATATGTAAAAAGATTCAAAATATCAACCACAGATTGAAAAGCCAATTAAGCTAATATTCAATTTAAAAGACACTGAAATCTGTGTATTTCCGATTATGTTAGAGTCTTGTGAGTGTTTCAATTTATTTGTTCTTTATCAACATACATAACAACAATAATTTGTGCACAGATAACTAAAATATCTGGCAACTATATCTATTTCAATTAAACTGATTAGCATTTTCTAATAAACAAATGTCTTAAAATAGTAGTATAAGTAATACACTAAAACACAGTAATCTGTGGGAAGTACTCTTTTACATTCCAGCAGGTCAATTTATGGATCATCCATTTTTGGTTCATCTTGGATAATTTGTGTAACCACACATCACTGAAATATACCTTATTCAGAATGAAAAATAACCTCATTTAGAGAGACAGACTAAAAAAACTGTTCTTTTTAAGAAATTATTCTGATTATCCTTTCTTCAGCTGCCCAACAAAAGATTAGGTTTATTTGGTCTAAACCACCTCACCTTTCAACCACAAAAATCTTACCAGCAGATAGCTTTCTCTTAGACTGCTCCTTTCTAGCTCTACACGTGTCCGAATTTAAAAGGTCCTTTTCCATCCTGGTCTGCTGACTCTTACAAATCCCTCCTCCTCAATTACTCTCAGCTGGGCACCCCTTTGAAAGGGTGTGGCTGCTTTCTCAGGGCACTGCCACAGCCAAGGGAGCAGAGGGAGGTTCTGTGTTCAGCAGGACCAGCTGAGTGAGTGAGTGAGTGAGTGAGGTACATCCTCACTGGCACCTCATCAGCGTACACGTGACTAATTTATACTACATCTACAGACAAAGGCACCGTGTAAAGGTCACTCACACCAATCAAGTCAGGACCACAGTCTCCCTCAAGAACTCTTTCAGCAGCAACAATTGCAGCAGCCGTGTAGAAACAGATAAAATATTCTTGCGCAGGATGTCTTTTTTTATACAAACATTGACAGATATTCCTTGTGGAGGAGACATAATTTAAATTGTGTAGTAGAGATCTGCTCTGCTGAGTGAGCTTTGAGACCTCCATCAATACCCACTAACCTCTATTTTACTCATGTTATAAGGCCTATAAGCTTTTAATTTATGACAGGGAAATGACAAATTGATTTTCCAGTTATTAATCCCAGTGACAGAGCCAGTTCCTAAAGCCTTCCCATTCCCTCTGAGTACAAAAGGGCACAGGGCATTCAATCTAAAGGTTTCAATTGCCTCATCAGGCCTTTCTGAATTTCTATTCACCAAAGCAGGGTGCACATGTGGGGTGCCACAAAGAAGCCTGCAGTGATAAGTATTTCTCCCTGAAAATAGAACATAAATAGGAGACACTGTGCTCTCTGGCTGTCAGCTCACCTGCCTGCTGAACATCCAGGAGGACCTAAATACAGGCCAGGTCCTTGGAAGTGAGCATTGTCCTACTGGCACAAGGAAGAGGTGAAACTTCTTGCAAATGAATTCCCGCTGCTGTATTTCAGCTGTGCAACTGGAGGTACAGCAGCAATTTAAAATAAGGGAATCTACCACAGGATGGAAGGGCATAGCAAAAAAGCCCAAAGGGAAAGGTAGAAGGTGTTGGCAGTCACACAAATCCAAGAGCATAAACAATTGCAGGGTTTAACTGCCTTGTTCCTGCTGAGCAAGCAAGTCTGAAGGGACGCTTTCACCTATTTCCTTCCGTTGCCTAGCCCTGAGAAAGGGCAAAATGCACATTTTAAGGGAGGGCAAAATGCACATTTTAAGGGATGCTTATGTCACACGTATCCCTGCCAGGCACCCTGGGTAGTACCACCCTTAGCAAATGCCTGTGCCAACAGTGACTGCCTGCCCCTTGGGCTGCTGCTCCAGGAGCTGACAAACGAGGGAGCAGCAGCACGGCCTGACAGGGGCCGAGGGGAGCTGGGGAGGCACTCGAGGAGCCCCCGGCATTGCTCCGTTCAGCACAGCTCTGGGGTCCGTCCCATCTGATGAACCTCAGCCACCTGCGAGTGCAGCAGTGAAGAGAACAGTCAGGCACCAGGCCAGCTCCTCTCCCTGCCCTGAGACACGGCGTGTGTTCGCCAGGGACCTCCTTTTAATTTCAAGCTGCTTAGCACAAGTTAGCTTATCGCTCTCTGTGCCCCTCCTCCGCACCAGCGGCTCTCTGAGCACGGTGCCCTGACCTTGAAATTACTGCCAGGGCTGCTGCTGTACCCTCACAGGGCTTCAAGGGCTCCTCTGAGCTTGCTGCCTGCAAGGAAGAGTTCAGAGGGGCCAGTATCTCTCCGGCACCCAGGGATGGTGGCTGGTGGGCAGGGTCAAAGGCTGGTAGCGCCAGCACTGCTCGTTCCTTCAATGCCCACCTAGAAGGAAAACCACACAGGTTTCCTTTGGAAAGGGCTCTAAGGTTAGATTGCATTCTGAAGAAAAAGTTTTAGAGGAGCAACGCCCCAGGGAATATGCCAGCAACATCCTGGGAAGGGCGCTTGGGTGTGGATGCCCAGCATAGTGCAAGCTGCCTGCCTCCCTGTGGAGCCCAGAGCTCTCCTCATGCCAGATGCATTTAAATTAATCCTCTGGGGAGTGAGGCACGGTGGATGGGCCATTGCTTAGAGAAAACAGCAATAATGCAGCTATTCATTTGTTTGTTAAGAGAATTGTAAAAATGACAGCGTCTACTTTATATCCACCCAGCTCCTCAGCGTGCACCAGGGACTGAATCACCAAAATCTCTGACAGCTGCTTTGTTCAGTGAAAATCAAACTACAAAGAAAGGGCCAGGACTCCTTCATCAATCAATTATAAGCACAGCCTTTCAAGACAGCTACAGAGAGAGGTGTGAGGAAGGGGTGTTGGGAAAACATCTAGCAACAGCCCTCATTTTCATTCCTCCTGCTCCAAGAAGTGTCGGAGCTCATTCTCCACACAAGAAATATTTGTCCACCAAGTCTCCCATGCATGCAGCAAAAAACAATACATGAAAGTGCATTTCTAATGCCAGTTCTGGCCAAAAAAAATGAAGTACTGACTAACAGCAGTTGTTAGAAAACATGCTCCAGTTGGCACAAAACAGTAGTTGGATGAACTGTCATATTTTGACAATTCATACGAGGAACGTCTTGCATGAATTTCAAAAGATCTCTAGAGAAAATGAACACTTGAGAGATGGGGAGAAAAGACATTTTTTGTCCTACTGTGTGTTATTTTATTATTGAAAAATGTTGAGCTGTCAGAGACATATTATCTGTAGATGAAAAATGATATAAGGAAAAGAAAGTTAAAATTTCTCCCTAATAAGATTTTTTTCTTCCTTCTTGCTTAATACAGCCTTCAGTTCAGTTAGGCAGATGCTGCTTTTCCTGACTTTCCTCCCTTTGGATTTCAGCACCACTGCACATAGCCAAAATACAACGTAATTGTTAAACAAGAATTCCTTGAAATGTATACGGGGTCAGAGCATCTGCCATTTTATATGGAGCAATTCTATAAATGTGGTGTGAGTAACAGCTGTTAATTGAAGCCTTGCCCTATTCCATTCATAATGCTATTTCCAAACTAGTTAGAATACTTGTAAGATTGCAAAAATAATGTGTTTGAATTAAGATGATACATCAGTCTCCCAGGATCTTTAGTAAGAAAGCATTGATTTAGTTTTCCTCTGGGTTGAAGTAGCATTCTCCTTGTTCCTCTCCTGACTTTATCTCACCTCTGAACAGGATCTTGCTGTAACAATCAGTTTGTATCCATACATCTCACTATGCCACACTGAGCCAAGAATCACAACAGCTTTATCATTCTGAGGATGTCAGTAGCAGTCTGATTTGTTGCAGAATTATCAAACAAGTAGTCATGGGATGCTAACTGTAACACGAATTAATCTGGCTGGTGCCCTCTTTCTCTCCGTCTTCCCTTTGGTTTGATGTTCAGACTCACTGAGTCTCATGGCAGCAGTGTCTACCTGGTACCCAACTGACATGACTGAAACGGTGCATATGACCAGGGAAAAAAATTTAATCATCTGACACCTTGCTGAGGGACTGCTGTGTCACTGAGCATCAAATACACAGGAATAATGACCCCAAATTATCCCACAGTAAAATTAGTCCAACGCATTTTTAATTTTTTTAGTCAGCAAACCAAATTCAGGAAATTAGGAACTCATCACAGGTGACATTCCATTAGAAAATGTAAAAAAAAAACCAACATCCCTGTCAAATTAGTTTTCTGAAGACATAGAGCTGAGTGAAATTATTAATAAGTTGTTAATAGAGGCCATCCTGTGGATTAGGCTTTTAGTGCCTATTAAATCAAAGCTGTGAATAATTATGCATTCTTGTAGGTGTGTGTTCCTCCTCTGCTGAACTCATCTTTTCTAGATGTTTTTAAGCACAATAGTGACTAGGTACCCAAATTTGCTCTCATCCTGAGTTTTAGTACCAGTTGACTTTACCATCCAAACACCACTGTTCCCTAAACTTTAGGGGGGCAAAAAACCCCCTGTAAATTATATTATCTGAGAGAGGTATGTCAGTGCTTTGCCCAGTGCTGGTTCAGAGTATCCAAGGGGTTCAGCTGCTGCTGGGCAACGTGGCAAAGAGACACAAAGCCAGCACAGTAATATAAGAACAGTTAAAAAGAAAAAAGCGAACTCCAACCGTCCAGCAAGGCAACCTTAGGCCTGTTATTCTCATGAAATGGGTTCTTCTTTCAAAGCAGAGTTTAGGTGGGTGGAATTGCATCTGATTTTTGCTCCCCTGAGTAGCATATCCCACAGTTGCCACCACATCTTGCTCCAGGTGCAGGGTTGTTGGCTGGCCAAGGGAGAGGGCCAGGTTGGGGCAGAAAGGGGTGTGGTAACTGCATCAGGGTCCGGAGGGGCAGCTGTCATCTGGGACATCTGTTACACAAGCTTATAAGATTTTGTGCAGTGGACAATTGATTTCTTATAGAATACCTGTACAGCAGAGAAAATTAACATTCAACCAGCCAGGACAAGAAATGAAATATGTGGCTGGGTGCAGTTAATCATGTAAGCCTCAGGACAGAGATCCATCAGATCTGCAAATGGGAGATTAATACGCTACCATAAGTCCACATATGCAGAATGCATTAAAATTTGTTCTAGCCACAGGAAACAGTCTGGTCTGAGTGTACCTCATGAGAACAAAAGGATATAAAAAATTTGGAGATTTAAAGTCTCTTCCTGCCTCACAGGTTGAATTCCCAGGTAATTTTGACTTCACATGTGATTTTTACACTTTATTTTCTGAAAGGCAGGTGGATTTTGCATCTCTGAGATGACTGATGATTATTCAATGCTTGGATTGATACAAATCTAAAAAATCTCTAGACAAAATAGAAAAGTCTTGTGAATGCACCACTCAAGTAGCTTGTTGTGCCAACGACTATCTTTTGGGATTGCTGCATATGTTTTCAAAGATACCATCAGGCACTGTTCCTGCCAGAACAACCAGAGAGAGTCTGTCAGAAATTTTAATTCTGAGCAAAAGAGAAAAAAACTTACGTTTGGCAGAGGAAGAAGGACAGCACATATCATACTCACTTTCAATCAGCACTCTCTCCAATGGCAGAACACAGAGAAAGTGTAATTAAAACAACTAATATTGCCCCACTCCAGCAATGTCAGCCAGTTAATTAGATGGGTCCCATCAGATGATTAGGCAAACAAAGTTTTGATAGAAGATTTATTGAGCACTCTGTAATCAGTCACGCTGGGAGCAGTAAGGAAAGCTGACAGAAGAAGAACACTCTAGTAGTAAAATGCTGCCGGGTTTTATTTCTGCTTATGATTTATTGTGTGATTTTGGATTAACCACTAATCAGAAGGCTGGGTCCTGGGACAAGAGCACTCGCCTAGAGCTGGGATGGTCTAACTTTGTCTCCTTCCTCACTCTGCTGAGTCCCTGCATGACCTTCACAGAGCCACGTAGGTCAATGGCCAGTATTCAGCCACTGAAAGGAACTGTCCACCCTGTCACGCACAGAGCAGCTCTGAACAGAAATGCAGCTCCCTGGGAAGTTTGCTAATAAACATTCTGGCAGCCATAAGCTGAAGGTATGCAGAGGAATAGAAGCTTTGGGAAGTGTGCTCTTAGTCTTGGGCTATGCCTACAGGCTCTGCTGCACATACACACATCAGTCCTCTGTGGACTGCAAATCTCAAATGGCAGCAAGTGTCTGCACAGTGATAGTATGGGGTGTTCCAGCCCAAAATGTGTGGCTTTCAGAGCTACTACCCTTTAATTTAATTTTTTTAAAATGTTAAATTGCCAAGCTGGAAAAAGCACATTATTCCTGCATCTCTTCAAGATTCTCCAGAAATTTCCAGGTGCATGTCCTGAGAGAATATTGTATTTTGTGTAACAACTCATCAAATTCCTGCCTTTCCTTGCAAAACAGGTGGTTGGAATATGGTAGAATTTGGTCTTGTGCAATCAGCTAAAATCATCATAAATAATTTCTGCTGAGATGCAGTACATTTATCTCCATGTGATGCTGTCAGATGGAATCAGTGCTCTTAGGTTTTAAGAACCAAGCCTTCCCTTAGAATAGTATTACCGAGAAACTGAAAGAGTTTAGGAAGAAGTAATAAAGGATAAATTAAAAATCATTCTTGCAACTTCTGAGAAAACCAAGCAAGGGAAAAAAGATTGTACTACTGTTGCTTCCAAAATGAAATTGGTGTGTCCTCATCACTCAAGCAGATACAACAGCTAGGAGCAGATATTGTATGCCAGTGGAAAGAATATATATTGCACACATAAAAGGCTGCAACATAAATTTGAAGAAATATGGGGCTCCTTCATATAGGTAGGTCAAACTTTTCCCTCAAGCAGATAATTACAGGCTTGGGGTGAGTAAATCTTATTAGCCTCTCAGCACCTTATCTCCCCTCATAGAGACTGGTAGTAGATATATAGTAGATATATTCTACTGCAGTCACTTTCTGGATTGCAGGTTAGATATTGCCTTGTACACTCCAGGCCTAACTGTGGCCATCGTACTTCGCAGTGGAATGGCCATGGATAGCCTATAAACAGGTCATACCAGGGAACAGAGGAAAACACATTCCCAGATTTTGGAAGGGACAGGGGTTAGAAAAGGAGATGGAAAACAAGAAGTTCAGTGCACAGCTCCTCTCTTTGTCATATTGGTGATTTTCAGCATACCACTCAAATATTACACTCTGGGACCTTGTTTTTGAGGGAGCAGGGCAGGCTGGGGCAGCCCAGGTCACGAGGCACCTCCATAGAGATGGAAATAACCCCAGGCTGGGCTGGGCTGAAATGGGACTACTGGGCCCAGGGGCAGCTGGTAAGGGACACCAAGGCTTATTAGTGCCCTCAGATGCTGTCAGTATGGATATTTTGCCGTGAAATATTTTACTTGTGTTGCCAGTATTACACCAAAACCTCAAGCAGGTAGTTGCAGCCTCTTGAGGATAACATATTCATTGTACTCACTGTGTCGTCCTCTGTGGGAGAAGAAAGGGGATGTATCTCTCATGACCCAGGTCAAGTTCCAAGCAGAGTAAGCAGGAGGAAGAGAAGGACTCCTTGCTGGGTGATCCGAAGGGCTCAGACCTTTCATTAAAAAAAAGAAAGCCAAGAAAGAAAAGCCCATTAGGCATGATGTAGCTGTTTGCATGCTACACGTCAAGTGCAAAGAACTCAAGCAGCTTTATTGATCATATGCAATAAGTACCAATTTTCAACACTCCTCAGTTGGCTCTTCCTTGCTGGTAGGAGCATGCACAGGGACACAGGAGAGCCACTGCTTTACAGTGCAAAATTCTCATCACCTAGAAAATTTGTCAAGTTTCGTCTCACACTGATTCTGTTTTCTTTCACCTTTCAGTTCCCCAGTTTGGAGATTTTTTTAAGTTCTGCTAGCATAAGGAGATCATGGAACAGGCAAACATGTACCCAACTTGTGTTCAACAACCCATTGCAACTCAAAGATGCTTTTGGTGATCCAAATACTCCAGTGACCCAGAACAGGCGAGTGCTGTACAAACCTGCACTACCTCTGCAAGACCATGATGACATTAGAGGTGTAAAGGGAAACAGTTTCTGAAATAACACACAAGATCAATGAGCAAAGTGGAATTCTGCAAGCTTTGAAAGTACAGATTTTTCCCTGTGAATGCTTAAGTTGGGTTTTCTGAAGATATCAGGATCTTGGTCTCATTTTTTGAGATCCTCATAGGAAAGGTAGGATTTAACTGTTTGGGAATACAGGCAGGAAAAACTTGTGTTTGGGAGATTTGCTTGATGGAAAAAAAAAATAAACCTCTGGATTTCTGATTTCTCTACAGAAGCCACAAAAAAAAGACACATTTAAGAGAATAATAGTAAAGAAGTTAAATGGCTGAAGTCTTGGGGAAAACAGTGCTTAGATTTTGTAAAAACTCTGCTTAGCTCTACTTCCCACTTCCAACAAAGAAAAACTGAAGATTTCAGAGGGACTTGTCAGAAGCTTAAACACCAGGTGGTAGTTGTGCCCTATCTCGTTCTCAGTGCAATCTCATTTTTAGCGCTCTCTTGTAACTGAGTAACTATAGCACAACCAAGAGAAAAATAACCAGTCTTATGTAAGAGCTGTAACCCTTACTCCTTGCTTAGAGCAATAATCTTCAAGATAAAAATGAACTTCACACTGTATAGTTACATTTTTGAGTGGCAAAAAATGAATATCCCTAATGGCTCAATTAAATCTGGTTTCTGTGCTAAGTTACAGTGCAATAACTAAATACCCCCTATTGTCTAGAATGTGGCTACACAGAAGATCAGGCCAGTGATTTGTGAAGGGAGGTAGTAAACCTGGTGTCCTGCCTGCAGCTGTCATTGATGAAGTGATAGGTAACCATGGAATAATCTTTATATTGCCTTTTCCTCCCTAATATCAAGACACGTCTTTCAGCAGCCCCTGATAAAACTGGTTGTGGAAAATAATGTCGGATTTCATTAAACAGTTATAATAGCTGCTAAAAGCAGATATTTTTTCCTTGCAAATGTGCTTCACTTTGATGCTCCTATAAAATAATAAATAAAAGAAGAATATTAATAAAAAATGAGCCCCTGAAATAAGCTGGTTTTCAAAGCCATGTGTGTTTTGCCTGATGTGAGACGTCTGATGAGTACCAATATCCCGGTTATATAACATCTATACCCAGGGACTCTCCAAAAGGGGGAATGATTTAATATCCTGATCACAGATCATGGATCTCCCCCAGAGAAGAACTCTGGGGCTCCTTTACCCCAAACGGACCCAACTGCATGCAGATGTCACTCATTTAGTGCTACCAGAGAGCCAAGACCTTGGATTGCAACCCTGTGAAAACTTCACAAAAGCCTTGAAATCTGACCTGCTTCCCATCTCTGTTCCCATGGCAAAATAATCTGAGAGAGTCACTGAGGTGCTTTTATCTCCCTAATACTTCATTCACAGAACTTCAAATTAAATCTCTTCAACTACCCTGACCAGCCTTACCTTGAAATCAGCACCACAGGAACTAGTTGTAGTACTCCAAATTCCCTGGCACTCCTCACATTCCAAAAAATCCCCCTCCATATTGCATTCTTCAGAAATCCTGACTACCTTCAGCCTCAGCTAAGTGGAAGCGTTCCCTCTGGCACCAATATATGCAGTAAATTGAAATAAAAAATAAGGTTGATCATCTGAGCAGAGAAGACAAGGCAGTCCAGGCACCTGAACCTCCCCTCAGCAGCAGGAGGTCAATAGGAGATAACACAAAAAACTGAAAGTTTTTCCTCTATTTTTAAAGAATGGAATGGATTCAGTTCAACTCCTTTTAACCTTAGAACTATTTTATCCCATATTCTTTGGGGTTAATTTTGGAACTTCATCTCAAATGATTTGCTTGGGCTATTGGTCTGAACTTGAAGACGAGAAGATTGTATCAGAAGTTATGAATCTTTCCCAATTAAGTTATCTTCTGCGAAAGATGCTGGGTAAAAGGTTTCTGTATAGCCAAGGGGCTACTCTTCACAGTGAGGAATGATTTGATTTAAGCATCAGCTATAGGCCAGGAAAAGGAAAGACCTTTCCTCTTCCACCTTCAGGGCATTTTAAATCCAGAAAGATAATAATAGGAGACCATTTCAGCTAAACAAATGCTTCTTGTGCAGCAAGGGTAATGCGAACGTAGACTACACTCTAGCCCTTTTAGAAAATAAAGGGGTTTTTCCCTCTCCAAAATAATTCAATTTAAGCCAAAAGGCACTGAGAAAATTTGTCTCCTTCTTTTTAGACATGCTAACCTCCAATTTCAGTTGTTTGTATCAGGGTACTCTGTCACTTGTCAAAAGTAACCCTAACCTTTAAAAAAAAAATTAATGGATTGGCAGCTGGAAGCTGACAACTCCATTTTTAGTAGCCAGACATACGGTGAGGTACAAGAGAGGTTTCTTTGATATTCCTGCCTGAAGACATATCCAGGGCCAAATCCTGGCCCAAGGTGCTCCATCACAACAAGAAACATGCACCTAAAGAGAACATTTGACATTTCTGTTTTTTAAACTTGTGCAAAGGTATCTCCTTAGGGGATGTGAAATTCAGTCAGTTCACCAGGAGTTTCGAAAAAAAAAAAAATAGAAAATGGCTCATGTGTGCTGAAGTCAAGCCTTAAGGCTACAAATTCATTAAATAAAATATTTATGTATTATTTTAATGAAAAATACCTCTTTAATAGAACAACCATGCATGTTCACATAAAAATAGAACAACAAGAAAAGCTTTTTACATGGGTCATTTAAAACAAACAGGATTTCCTCCCTTTTTTGTCTTTTCTGGAAGAAAGAAGAAATATCCCCAGCAATTAATATATGTAATTTTCTAAAGGTTCGTGTAATGCAGAAGTGTAAATGAATTTTTAACAAAACACTCAAGCCTTCTTTAACCAAAAAATGCTCCTCCATGTAACCAAATATTGTTTATTGCTACCTTTGGATATTGCTTGATTACTCAGCTCTCTCACTGTACTGAACTATATTATTTGCAGTTTCTCATTGGTAAATCTGAGGTGACAGACAAGCATGCACCTGTCCTCTGGATTTCAAAGTTGCAACAGATGTGTAAGATAGTAACTGAGATCAACGTGTACTTTCAGCTGAATCTACATCTAAAAAATATCTCAAAATCACTCATGTTTGTTTGTGTGGAAATCAAAAGTCAACGTTAGTAGTAGTTGTGGCTCTGATTATAACAGCCATCAATAGAGCAGTTATTAGTAATTATTACAATAGTGTGTTTAGAAACAGCCACCATTAAGATCTGGATTTTCCAGTCTCTGGGAAAGCCTGACATTTCAGAAAAGGTTATTCCAGTTCTAGGAAAAAGGTAGTGATTTTCCACAGAAAGGATATTACGATACTAAAATCTGGATTTTCCAGTCTCTGGGAAAGCCTGACATTTCAGAAAAGGTTATTCCAGTTCTAAGTAAAAGGTAGCAATTTTCCACAGAAAGGATAATATGCAGTTATCTTTCCACTATTAGGAAAAAGAAGGACTAAACTATTCAGAACCAAGGCAACTTCATTTCATTAAAACAAAAAAATCTTACCGAAAAGAACCGACTGCCCCAGGTAAGGGAACCTCTGTAGATTTCTGCTGTGAACCAGGGGCAGGCCAAAGGCATCCTTGGGAAGAGGCAGATCCAACACTGCAGGATCCTGAAGCCAAACACCTTGACCTTGCACAAGAGCTCTCAGGACCTGCCTTTGGGAAGCCTTGCCTGGCTGTGACCAGCAGGGTGTTCGGGCTTGCCTCTGTCCAGCTGGAAGTGTAAACTCCAGAGGCCTTTGATAAAGGATTGCTGAGCTCCTAACTCCACAGAAGTTTTTGTTTCTTGTTTTTTGGAGGGTATCCTTCCAGCCCTGACTACCCTCCAGTATGCAAACTGGAAGAAAAAGATCTCCTGAGAGAATTCCCTCTCAAATTCACAACTGATCCTCACAACCACACTAACAGTACTCACACCTATTAGACGTTTTCATTTTTCCCCTCTTCCCTTCTACAAACATTCTCAGTCACCCATGAAAGTGCAAAAACCACATTATATCGAGGTGACCAAGCAACACCAAACCCAACAAACAGCCCAAGAAAATGCATTGTGAATAATCCATGCTCATACAAATCATTACCTAAATGAAATTTAGCAATAAAATTGGAATTCTCTTTATGGTCCTGATGGAGAGGCAGAGGGTAAGCTCTTTCCATGCAGTTTCTTGCTCTGACTAGTTGGTGAGCTTTTTTTACATTAATGGCTGGATGTACTCCAGGGTTTTTTTTTCACTAACCTTTTCTACAGTATGAAAATGTTCACTGACAGTCTGTCAAGTTTATCTTTTTCGGCTGGAAAATATATTTAATAATGCATTATGTTACAATGATTTTATGTCATATTGAAAACCTGATGAGTGCAAATAAACTACAGAGTGTGTGTGTCACAGAAACTGCTGGATTGCTACAGAGAGGGAATTTGCATTTAGTGGACTGTAGCAGACCTTTGGATAGTGAATTCAGTCTGCGTGAGGCACAGGAGTGATCAACAATGCTGACTGGCAGGTGCTTGGTGGGTAAATTTGGGAATAGCATACACTTCCTGTGTGTGTCTGTAACAAAACTGTATTAACTCAACCACTGGGTTATCCTTCTGACCCTGACTACGTTTTTTTCCTTTGTAAGCCTTGTTTAAAATTTTCTTTTAAACTCCTTCTGTTAACCATGTACTTTCCCCCATCTTCTTCTCAATTGGAATATTAACTTTTGATTGGAAAAACCCAAGTGCATCATGTGAATTATCAGCAAGTAGGTATGTCACAGCCCCCTTCTTTTTCTATTGACAAGGTAGTTCCTCTGCCAAATATGACCCATAAAGATTTATTAATGCAAGGAGAGTCTGTGCTAAGTCTGGGAGATGTGGTCTGATCAGTAGACCTTGGATTTGGAGGAAGAGGAAAATGAAACACCCAAATTGAAATTTGATCACTACACTGCAACAGGGAAATATTAACTAGGTATAATGTGCTGCTGCTCATTACAGGAAAAGAAATAATTCACATTTTCCATACAAGGAACATTAAAATAAACCAATTAAGATGACCAAGCTCATAATAACTAATTCAGTTTAAAAATGTACTGCCATCTAGAGCACACTACTGCATCTCAGGTGCTCTGCAGCTGCTGAAGACCTGCCCAGTAAGACACCACATAACAGCCATGATTCACTGATAAAGAGCTCAGGGCCTCAATTACAGACCAGGCTAGGAATGGCTTAACGTTGTTACTCATCTGTGTGCGCACAGGAAACCTTTAAAAAATCCAACTGCAGACTGAGTTTTGCTGTAGTAATCTTTTACAGCACAATTAAGCACCTCTGTGGGCAACACAGAGAAAACAGAGGACTGAGTGTTAGTAATTGAACTGCTCTTAACTCTGGTTCAGAGCCTCAGAAGCTGAGGCTGCTGGCAGGACTGCATCAAGGGATGCACTTCTCTGGCTTGCCCAGCCTGCAGCTTAGCTAAACGGGGGAAAAAGCCCTGCAGCACCAAAGCTCCATGCACAAACACATCTTCTGAATTTTGGATGCTTGTGCTTTGTACCAGCTTTTAGGTGTTTTAGGGTGACAACTGGTAAAGGAGTATTGGGGTCGTGATTTTGTAGGGCTGTGGTATTTCAACACAGCAATACTTGTCTTTGTCTTTGGACAAATGCATCCGAATTACTGACCAGATATGCAGTGAAAACCAAAGGTATTATGTCTAGCTGTTTCCTGCAGCACAGACAGACCTCCAGACACTGCAGACAGTAGGAAAATGCCAGGTACAAGTCTGGAGAATTGGTATCCTTTCTTCTCGGGCACACTAAAATACTTCAGGTTGTAGATGTCTGAATTTTTTCTCTATGTGTGGGAATAAAGTGACCTTCCACTGTTGTCTGGGGTATTTGTTTGCTGTAGCTTACAAAAACTTCCAAAGGAACTACTGAGAGACAGAATTAATGTTTGGTACGTGTGTCAATTGGGAGCCCTTCCAGTGCCTCCTGCACTGGCCCCCTTCTTTAAGTGTTCCTCATCTAAAGGACTTTTGAGCAGTTGCTTACCAGTATGACCATTATATACATATATATATGAGCATACATATATATATATATATACACACACACATATACACACACACCAGACTACACCAAAATATGCTGGTATGTCTGCTATTCCAGTATGATTCTCCTCTTTCAGACATGGGGTCCTGATCCCACATATTGCCAATATTCATCTCTTTGCATGTCTCATATTATCTCTCTGCACTCTGTACTTTCCCCTACTCTGTACCCAGATAACGTAACCTCTAGAACCACAGTGGCCAGACTTTCAAGCAAAAGAAATAGTTGTTTTGACAGTGTTTTAATAATTCATTACACACACTGACTTCAAACCATTTAGTGCCTTCACCTTGGGTTTCTGCATTGGTACACAGACATCCAGTTGGAGTCTCAGATCCTCACACTTCCTATATAATTTTAAATAGTGGGATTAAAGAAATAGAAAGGAACAAACCCAGAAACAACCCCCTGCTCCTTATACATGTAAAACCTTTTTTTGTGCTACATCAACTGCATTCTAAATCAGAACACACACACAAACTTACACCACTAAGCAGTTACCACTTTAACACAGCTGCAAATATTTAGATATTCAGTGGCCCACAGCCCCTGCAAATTTTAATACAAGCTCATATTTTTCTCAACATCTCCATTTTGAATCTGTGTCTTATGCTTTAAGATGTGGCATTCAATGCTCACTTATTTTCATCTCTGTATTTCTTGTCAGTGGACAAAAACACATGCAAAAATTCCTCAAACCCATAAATGCTGGGGAATTGAGTATTTGAAGGTTGCAGTGCAGATCTGAATCTTTGCGGTCTGCAGGAGGGTTTTCACCCTCAGATCAGGCAGCCTTCATCACCTTTTAAAGACTTCTTTGATCTGGATGAAAAAGGCAGTAATTCACTTCTCCTCCCACACTTTCACACCATGTCAGTACCTCTTGCTCTGGAGACACTCGTAATGAAGTTTAGGGAACATTTATTCTTCCTTTCATATCCAGCACCTAAATGCCTCCCTTCCCTGTCGAAGCCATCTACAGTCACACATGACCTGAGCATTTACAACCCTCTCTTTGACTGCACTGCAGCACTGAGCTTGGATAGTGGGGAGAGAGGAAAGCCAGTTCACTTTCACACACCTATTGCATACCAAGGGAAAACCAAACTTTTATTCATTGCATTTTAGAGGTCCAATTTCAGCCTGAGTTAATTTGGGAAGAGTCTTTACTTTGCTCCACCTGATTTATCTGGATTTGCCTGGAAACCTTCATTCCCTGTATCCCATAATACTGCTACATGTATCTCCTTCACTGTGGAAAAAAAAAAAAAAAGCTTTTTGAAGGTGTGCACCATCCTTCTTCCTCAAAGAGCATGGGACTATGTTCTGAGCAGTCCCTCATCCACCACCTGGCACAAACCCACCTTAGGTGCAAGCTGGCCTTGTTTTGCTGCCTGGAACCATTTAGCAATGCCAGCTGCAAAAGACAGCCAGTAAATACTGGTTATTTGGAAGAAAGCAACAGCAGTGGCACAAGTCAGCCTTATTTTTCCTTGTTATTATCATTATTACTATTATTGCTTCTGTGAAAGGAGGGGAATTCTATGCTTACTGCACAAGGACATGTGCAAGTTAACGTTGGCAAAAGGCTCAATAATGGCTCTTCATATAGAAATACAAATCCAGGGGCTTTTTTTAAAATCAGATATCCCCACCCCTTCACATTTAAAATAAATCACAAACAAAGGAAATAAAACACAGCAACTTCAGGTAAAACCTGGAGTTTTCTTGTACAATAGAGGCAGAAATAATGAAGTGATGTTTCCCATAGAAACTGTCTCAACTATGTCATGAAGACAGAGGGAACACCTTTACAAAGGTCACTACAGCTGCAGAGGCCTTGTCCACCTTTAATAGATGGAATAGTTCTGAAATCTTGGAATCCTAAGATGGTATTTTAAAAGCAGAAACTTTAAAAATATGCCTACCATATCAAAACATAAAATGAATGCTCAGAGGAATCAGATGAAGCCCTACATGTGTACAACAGACACGAACTGTGAAGAAGTGACAGTTATGAATTTCCCACCATTTCCATGGCTAAACCCATTTATTTACTGCATTAGGCACTTCTGTTAAGCTATAGTGCTGCAGAGTTGCAACAAAAGTGCAGGGTGTTTTGGTACCAGAGAAAATACAAGACATTTGTTATTGGTAGGCAAGCTACATTATTTCTAGAAATGGAAAAAGGGTGTGATGACTATTTCAATCTAAAACACAGCTGTCTTGGCAGGAACAATAAAAACTACTTCATATTCCCTTTACTGGGAAAGATGCCAATGTGCTTATATTGTCTATTTTCACTGCAGCATTTAATTTTGCTTAAGGTAAAGGACAGCATCTCTGACTACAGCTGTGGGGTATTTAGATGTGAAAGTACTGCTCAAGGAAGTTCTGTAAGTGCTGCCAAAATGACGGCCATAAAGCATCTGAGTGAGGCATCAGAAACTCCTGTCTTCACTCACACAGACATCTCTAAATTGACTATGAGTAAAGACTGTAAAAGGGAAATTGCTTGTCATTCTGTTTTTCAGGTGCTGAATTAAAATAAGAAGCGGTATCTCTGAGGATATCCTGAGTTCTGCTGGATGTTTTGGGTTCCTTGGCACAATTTTTTTCTGTGTACCTGCTTTCCAAAGATCTTAACTGATCCTCAGCATTCTCAAAAGAGAGGGGAGTGATGTAAAGCAGCAACCACTATTCCTTGCTGGATGGCACCAGAACAGAGCAGTTATGTGACAAAAAAGAAGGAGCTCCAGCTCAGGGTACCCCCCTTGTGTGTGGGGCAGGATTGCCCAGGTTCTCTCTGCTGATGCAAATTATGCTGCTGTGAAGTTCCACTTAGACTTGTATATGACCTCTGGAATAAAGACAGCAGTTCAAGTACCCAACAAGACACAGTCTAAGGTGAGTAGGAAGGGGCAGGTTATAATCATCTGCCTGTCACACAGAGGAGGAGCTTTCTGGTCTCTCTCTTACATATTCTGATATGCTGCTACAGCCTTCCTTTTGGGGAAAAACTGGTGTGGTGGGCTTGGCTGAAAAACTGGCCCACAAGGAGCTGTAAAAAACTAGTACAAGACATGAATTGCATGGAAAAAAAATGGACATATAAATTGCATACCTCTTATGTGTAAGGATACTAAGAAACCATAGGATTAAATGACCTGCAGTAGAAGAATTTAGAAAAGAAAATAATTTGTACTGTTTCCTTCTTCCTGGAAGTCCCCACTTCGGCTGGTCCAGCCCTGTCTCTGTCACACAACTTCACCCTACCTTGTGAAAGGGGAATTCTGAGCATTTGGAACAGAGCCAGGTTGTGGATGGGGCTGTTAGTTACACAAAAATAAAACAAAAGAGCTTTGCAGAAATATCTAGAAGGACAGGAAGATATTTTATGCCGATTTTTTGTTTTTCATTCCGCCCCAGGTTTATGTCTATCTAAATCCTTCCCTGCAACAGAAATAGCTTTGCTTTTCTTCCCTCCAGAACTTGCACTGTTCAAATAAGAATTTCCCAAAGTGATTACCAAAAGGCCTGTAAGAGAAATGATTACAAATGGCTGAGCTAACTGCTACAGACGGCCTCATCAGTCATCATAATGCGATCTCAGCACCAGGCTCATCAGGACAGGCAACTTGTCATGACAGATGACACCTCTTCAGAAAGACTTCCTCCCACGACTTTTCCCCAGGAAAGTCTACTGGGATGAGGTGCTTGCAAATAGTGGTGCTTAAGCAATAATCAAGGAGGAATCATCACCAGCTGCCCTCATGAGCTGCTTCCATGATGGGGTTTGTTGGGTTTGGGTTTTGGTTTTTTTTAGTCTCCGAGTGTGGAATGTTTTATCTGCGTGCATGTCTTGAAATCAAAGTAGTTTGGGCAGTTGCTCTAAAGGTGAATTTAGAGATGATGATAAGAGAGACAAATTAAGAGACAGGAGGCCTGAAAAGGCTGAGGCAGCACTGTGAGTCTCCCATTACTTTTCCACTGCCAGCCCCAAATGCTGCAAAGAAATTTGTAATCTATGCCTCATTTTCCACATCTAGAACAGAAAGAGTATATGCTCTATTGTACATCTGCTATGGAAACTGCTAAGCCGAATTTATTTGAGTTATATATTGATGAACACCTTCTGTGATGAACACCTTCTGTGATGAACACCACACTAACCCCCATCATAAATAAAGGCCAATTTATCCTCTCATAGATACTGTTTTGTGAACTGGATCTCAAGAGCTAATTCCATTCCCACCTCATCTTATCTGCAATGGGATCTAAGATAAATTGCGCAGTTTCTCCTTTTGCCTTTTTATTCTGCTATTAAAATTGAAGTAATGATGCTCACTGACTTTGGGAATCCTTGAATAAAAGGCAGTAAATATTTTTATGAAGAAATATTTAAGCAAGGCTTTCAAAATATAATTTCCCTAAAACTCTACTGTCCTGTTTCTCACACATACAGCTTTTACTGTGGTTATGGCTATGGTTAAAAGCTTGTGTAAGAAGCGCATTTGGCTTCCTAGTAACACATATCTCTGTCACAGTGAAGAGGCAAAGTCTTTGCACTGAACAGTTTGCTTGTCAAATCTGGCACTTGTTGGCTGTTTGCAAATTGTTTGTGGGCAGAATGCAGCTGATGAATACTTTGAAATTACTCAAATATTTACTGGGAACAGATTTCAGCCCTTGGGGCTGTTTGTTTGCTTTGTGTGGTACTCCAGTCATGCACCAGTTGGTCTTTCAAACGCCTGTGGTACACAATAGGTTCTGGATCTGAAAAACATTACAAATTTCTGCTTTGCAGGAAATTCCATGATTTCTTTTTCTTTCCAATCCATGTGTTGCAATGAACAAGAATAAAACTGAAGTTTCCTCAAAATAAAATCTTATATAGGAAAACAGCTGAGGAGCAAATGCTTCTGTGTAAGGGAATTAAAATTAAAGTGTTTCATGCCAATTTTACAGTAAAATATACTGTAGTATAGATGCAAATGAAGTAAATTATAGCACTGCTTCATCATAGTAAGGCCAAAATATTTCATTTTGATTTTCTCCCAGACTGAAAAAGACTTTGGCATTTTTTGTATGTTGACATATTCCCATAGGAAGCCTAGTTTTCAAAATGACATTTCTTGATGGAAAAGCTGCCATTAGAAAACAATTTAAGTAATTCTAATTCTTATGCATCTGACATGATAAGAGTTTGCTATTCCGCTGCCAGAGCATCTCTCTGAGAGTCCCCTGATAGGGACCTTGCACTGGAAAAGCCACTCAGAAAAACACTCGTGGAGAGTCAATGACGTCTTTTAGAAAATTTAGTAAAGAGCAAAACAGAATGAGCATAGCTATGGTAAACTCATATGAAATTCAAATTTTAAAAAATCTCTACTGGCAGCAAACTTCAGGCAGATATTTATTTTTATTGACAGAGAGGGAACTGCATGTCAGAGCCAGCACAACACGCTGTGGGAATTACAACAGACTGAATCCCCACTAGAATGATGCACTGCTCCTTATATCCATACCCTGCTCTAATAACACTGTCAGGCAGTTTCAGGATGGAAAACACACATTGTCCTTTCCTTTGCAAAAAAACACTGGCCTTTCTGTTTACAAGCTGCCCACGCCCGCAGCCACAGTGACACCTTTGGCTGTCTCACAGTGCAAGCAGCTGATCCATCACGGAGGATATGAAGCTGAACTGTCACTGCGGAGCTGCAGAGAGCCTCTGTAAGTTTGAATCCCATCAGGGAGGCAAGAGCATTCAGACTTTTACAATTACTGGTTTCAAATTAGAAGTCTTTTGAAACAACCAGTTTTCCAAACTTCTTCCAAGGCCTGCCTAACATCCCTCTGTCAATGGCAGTATTAGCAAGCACAGAAACCATCAGGTGAGGATTTTGGGTATTTTAGCAAGTGGAAATAAACAGGAGCCAGTATCACCTTAGCAGTCAGCCCTCCAGAGCTTGCTATTGAACTGACCATGCATTAGCCAGGACTACAGCTTCAGACATTCTGGGAAGCTATAAAATTACATGAGGAATAAAGCACTTGTACTAAGTAAGTTGTTATTAAATTCTGCTGCAGAGAGTTATCCTGCCTTAAAAGATTTGCTGCATGCCACAATGCTGTCTCAGAGCATCCTCGCCCCACCAATCTGTGAGCTGTGGAGATGACTGTGTGGGCTCTAGACATGAACAGAGACTGCCCTGCACTGCACATGGCAAAAGACAGCTCAGGCTCAACCCACTCAGATGATGTGTTAGAGTCACAAAGCTGTATTTATTTCTCTCTAAGCAAAGAAGTACTTTCTGAAGATAAGTAGCCTTCTTTCTTTCCCATTTACTAAGAAATCCAGGCAAAAAGAAAACCAGGGAGTGCGCTTTTCTCCCATGATAACTCGATCTCAGGAAAGACCCTGGTTCAGCAGGGTGTCTTAAGTCTGTAAAGACAAATAGGTAACAGAGAAAGACATCACCATCCTCCAGATGCACTGCAATGTGCAGAGTGTGGATATGAATAATTCTTAATAGCTTCTGAATTATACAGAGGTGACCAGAAGACACAAAAGAACAGAGCACGGTAAGGGGTTTTTTACCACCAGCTCACTAACTTCACTGCCTGGCCACAACTCTAATTCAGTTGGTTGTCAGGGTCTTGTTATCTTGAGGACACTTATCTCACACCTTTTAATACTGAGACCCCTCACCCAGGTTCTCCTCAGTCTCTATCTGCCACCCCCTGAAGTGTCCCTAAGTCGTTGTGTCTTTCTGCTCATTGATGTCCTACAGCCAATCTGCTGGGCTGCTAGAAGCATTTTGCAGGAATTGAGTATATCTGCTTCAGTTTTGCCTAATTTCTTCCCCTCCTCTACTTGAGGAAAATAGGAGGGACAGGCTCTCTCTCTGCCCTCTTTTTTTTTCTATATCCCAGCTCCTGACCCATGGCTGAGCTCAGGAGGCATAGGATTTCTTGTGCCATGGAGAGGTAACTACTTTCCAGGCCCTGGGAGCGAGTACCAGAGGTAGCATTGGGTCTGAGGGGAGGTCTTCCCTTGCATTTTAAAGCCAGGTGACTCTCACCAGGCAAGTATTGCTCTGGAGTACCTGAAGGCCACTGAAGAGATGGGAGGGAATAGGAGCAGCCTGATCCTCACAGTGAGGGGCTGAGTATGTTCTTCTGTGGATGAAATCTGCCTCTGTTCAGCTCCTGCAGAGTTTTCTATTAGTAGTCACCATCTCAGATGCTTGTGCTCCCTGAGAATCCACAATCTAATATTTGTCAGGGAAATAGTGCTAACTTGCCCAGTCTGTCCTTATTACACTGCTAAAAATAGTAATTAACCTGTTTTTCTGCTCCTCACTATCTCTGGAGTACACCTGCTTACACAGGGTTGATCAGAATCCAGCTCACTACTCACAGGAATTAGCATCATTATCTCCTTGTACAGCCTGCCTGAGCTGCAAATTCACTTTCGTGGCTCTAGGTTTTAATCTGCCTGTAGTTCTTCTGCTTACTGACCATCACATCCTGGGCTGCATGTGGGAACATCAAGAGCTTTCCTTCCTCCTTCCTCTCTGTTCCCTACTCTGAAATGCAGCCTGTCCTGCTTTCTCAGGGCACTGGCCCCTGTGTCTGCAGCAGCACCCAACCTGCATTTCCATCATTACCAGCTAGAGCTGGAAGCTTCCTACAATGCATCCACTAAAAGTGAAACTAAGTCAATCTCTCCTGGATGTTGAGGTGTGCAGTATCAAAATCCAGCCTGGAACCCTGGCTGGGAGGGATCTGTATCACCTCACACTCAGTAACTGCAGAGTGTGATGCCAATTCTGTTGTGGTCTAAAAAGGATTTATCGCAGACCTATCACCATTGACAGGTCAATCACAGTGCTGTAATCAAAATTCAAACTGCTACTTTAAGTCTGGTTTTTTTTGAAAACTTGACATTGCACAATCAGAAATTATATGGGATGAAAGAGGTGAGATTGCTCAGAATTTTATCTGTATTTGTTAAGATAATATAGCTTTTTTTTTCCTTCTCTCTTCTAGGCAATGTTATTTTTCCAGTAATATAGATTCAAGCTGCATTCTTACCAGCCACAGAAACAGATCAGAATGCTGCAGGCACACAGGTTCTCCTTTCTTTCCATCCAGTTTTGCAGGTGTTGAAGGTCAGTATTCAAAGGATTTTTTCCTCACCTGAATTGAATGAGACCCCCCAGCTTTTAATATAATTCTACTGCACAGAAGTCAGCTGTGTAAAAATATTATAATGGGGATTTATATTAATGCAGGAACAGTAGTCAGATGGACAATGAAAAATACAATCATTTCCTAACCTTCAAAGACATCCTGGGGTCAGAACTGAGTCATTCTGTCCTTGTAGAATGTACTCAACAACCCCTCTGTAAACTAAAATAATGATCTCAGTAAAACTGGTGCAGTCCCAGTGCTTTCAGTGGTCAGGGTAGGTTACTCACCAGAAGCTGGGTTAACAGCACCATTATGGATAGCATTCAGGTGCTGAGAGCCTCTGTGCTGTGCCAGCTGTTATTTTCAGGGGGTATAGTACAGGAAAGTGGAGATTCCAGCTTGCTCAAAGCAGAATTGGTTCTGCAGTGTTAATAGAAGTAAAAAGCAGTAAAAACCATCATGTTGTCACTAACAGATTTTATATGTGTCTGAATGTACATGGGGAGTTACTCTCCTGATTAAATTAGGACCTTTTAAGAATAGTCATTCTCTAGAGTAGAATAGTATTTTAAGATTGGTAGTGAATTACATTCACTTGGGGAGTTCATCAGGATGCTTTGGCATTCACAATTTTAGCATGCTCCAGTCCTGCAGTACTAAAGAGCTAAAGATCCTACAACACCTGCCTGCATGGTTGGTTGGAAGTGGAAGCAAAAGTCAGCACAATCCACAGCTATTGTGGGCTCAAAAACCAAAGACTGTGCTAATATGTAAAGCTCCCCTGCACCGACTAAGCATCAGGGACATCCTTTACTGAAGAAATACAAGAAAATCCTCTGTGTGGTTAAAAAATTACCTCTACCAGTATCTTACTAGTGGCTAAGCTTCAGGCAACACAGAACTAGTAAAAAACCTAAACCCAAGTGGGATACAACCTAATAGCATCCTCTGGCAGAATCAGAGAAACAAAGTTTCCTCTGTCAATGTATTGATTTTTGCAGACTTGTCTCATTTTTTTTTTTTCACAACAAATATTCTTTGGAACTTAACTTCAAACTAAAATGGCAGTGGGTAGGGAGGGATGTACTATTTTTCTACTTTTCTGTTTGTACCTGAAGAAAGTTTTGATGTCCAGGTATACATGATTTAATGGACCTAGAGAAGTTTATTTGCCACTGAACAGAAAGACAGAAGAGATTTGCAGGCCAGTCAATTTCCTTACACAAGGAAAACTCTCCTTGCAAAACCTTTCTGAAGTCCTGTTAAACTCACCAAAATTAGTGGAATTACATGGAAGGACAGATAGAAGTCCTTGGTGCTTAGATTTACTTTCCAATTTAAAATAAATTTGGTTTAAAAATCAAGAAAGTGGATGACACTGAACCCAGGGGTACAGCTGCTGTGCCAGAGGGCAGGGCTGCCATCCAGAGGGACAAGGCCAGGCCAGGGAAATGGGATAGCGGGAATGTTGTGATATCCAGCTGGGACAAATGTGAAGTCCCACACCTGGAGCGATACAGGCTGGGCACTGCCTGGTTGTCAAAAGGGGCCCACGGCACAGCAGGCTGGGCAGGGGCCAGCAGGGCTGCACAGACCACAGACAACACCCTGGGCTGCAGGGACCACAGCCAACACCCCTGGATCCAGGCAGGCACAGACAGCAGACACAGGAAAGTGATTATTCCCCGTTACACTGCAAGTGTTAGGCCACTGGGGCCAGTTTGGGATACCCAGTACAAGAAAAACAGCAACTGACTGGAGGGAGTTCAGTGGAGACCTCCAAGCTGGTCAGGGCAGGAGCACTTGCCCTGTAAGGACAGGGTGTGGAACTGGGTCTTCTTCAGAAGGGGAGCCTTGGATGAAACGTAAGAGCAGCCCCTGGGACCTTGGGGAAAGTGCCTGAGGTGGAGATGAGCTTGTTGCAGAAACGTGCAACGGGAGAACAACAGACAAGGGCAGAAATTGGAACTGGTAAGGCTCTGACTGGACATGAGGTGGATATGAGGGGTGGGAAATTCCTCTAAGAATGACACATCAGTGGGACAGGGGCCAAGAGAGGATGTGTAGGTTTTCAGTCTCTGACTGGTCAAGGCCCTGAGCAGTGTGCGCTGTTGGCCCTGCTTGAAGCAGGAAGCTGGACTAGAGACCTTCCATGCCCCCTTCCAAGCAGAATTGCTCTTAGATGCTATGAAAATACTAGTTGTGAGCCACGGCACATTTTCAAGATGACCTAGAGGACTGATGAGTTTTCATTTAAGGAAATTATGGCTTCTGATGGCTTGGCAGAAATGCTTTCCATCAGCGAAAGCACAAAAGAAAATTCAGCTTGCATAAATCCCAGCAGGTCAGCACCAAACATTTTGCCTACAGATATATTTTCTGGCTTCCCTGGGCAGTTTGGTGCACTCAATAGCTTCATTTTGTAGATGGAGCAGTAGATAGTCTGTTTAAGTGACCTGCTCATGCTTGTACAGATTCCATATCAGAGCCCAGAACTAAAAGGCATGATTTGCTCTTATTTTTCACCAGAAACTCACTTTCTAAGTATTTTGGAAACATTTTGAATGCTTTGTATAGCATCTAGTACCTTTGTGTAACAACTATAATGTTTTTAATACAACGTCTTGGTGCTTCTTTAAAGAATACAATGCTGCATAATTCACTACTGAGAACAGCAGAAATTCAAAGCTCAGGACTGAGTTCTAAAGCAAAAAAATAAACAGAATTTCCTCTTCTTTTTAATTTTTGTTTTTAATTATCTTTGTGTTCTAGGAAACTTGCCTAATAATGCCACAGTAATTCCATAAGTACAGCTTAATCTTAAACAATAAAAACAAATGAGTTTCATTTGATCTGTTCAAACACAGAGCATGTTTGACAAAAGTGCCAAGGGCTGCTGGTGTTAGAGGGATATTGGCAGAAGTTGTTTCCTCAGTTATAGAAAGGAGCAAAGGAGGCCATTTTTAGCATTTGCTGAGGCAGTTGCAGCAGATTAACTTTAGATCAATGAGTTGCTTGATTATTCTGCTTCACTCTCGAGGCTCTTTCAAGGCTTCTCTTTACCAACCAGGAAAATAAAGACACAAATTAAACCACTCTCCTAGTCTTTATTTTTACTCACAAAAAAGGGATTTTTCAAAAGTGACTCCATGTCATCTGCAGCAAGGCAGAGGTGCCAAAATGTCCCTCGGTGTCAGTAATTACCTAGTGATGCAGTGGGTACCCAGAAGATTTTTTAAAGGGGCTTTGACAACTTTGGCTCCACTGTGTTGTGACTGTGTTCTAGCTAAGAAATAAGAAAAAAAGTAGAAGATTCCTATTTTTGGTTACATGACTCCCTCTTGATTCTAAGGTACCCTTTTAACTTGCTTCCCTCTTTCTCCTTCCCCCCACGCAACCCCATCCCTGGCTTATGAGTCATTTGGAGGAACTGCAAAACACTGCACCTGCATGCATATTCTGCTGGCCCTGTATGTGCCCAGCAGAGCTTGGAAAAAGGCAGGCTGAGGAATTCAAACCCTTGGCTGGCACAGTGAGACCATGCAACCCTGTTGAGAGGCACCAGTTTTTGCTTACAGCAAAATGTCTGCACAAAGATCCCTAAAATTCCCTTTCCAGAGATCCTTAGCTCTGCTCCAGCCCTCCTGACTCTATTCTGCTCAGATCCAGCTGCCTTTAGACTCAGTATTACCCTACCTGAGATCTTCCAGGTAGGTGAAAGAGCTGCCTTCTTCACATCCACAGTCCATAGGAGTCACCCCTGGTCATAGCCAGGATTGGATCAGCCTCTGGAACAGAAGGCTTCTAGGAAAGCCTTTCCTCTAAACTCTGAACACAGCTAAGTCTCTGCCTTGAGAACACTGTGAGACTGGCAAATCTATGCCCTCTGTTTTTAGTCATATTTTAAAAGAAATACTACCATAGAAAAATTCCAGGCTCCACTTGACTGTCTTAAAACAAATTTATAGGAATATTTTGAAAGCTTATCTTCAATAAAACTACCCCTAGAACAACCTCCTGCAGTACATAAGACTTCTCGTTCTTCAGTGAGTAGAAGAAGAATAGTCTGAGTTTCATATCATTATTTTTTGAAGGAGCTATGCCTGTTCCAGAGATGAGGTCTGCTTAGCAGAAAATTACTCCTCTACCTTTCTATGGCAGTCTGCCTATGCCCAGAAGCAGAACTTAAACCATTTCCAGCTTGATTCTTTTTCAGCTTTGGTTTGTTGAATGTTTAAAACAAGATATACCATCCCTTTCTGGACTGACATCAGGTTCTTAATAAGAGTGCTCTGGGATTTCTCCCTATCTGGCAAAGTCCTCTGTCCTTTCAGTTGCACAAAGTAATGGAATTTGTAGCCATATAAATGCATTAGCGTTGGGCAATGTGATGAACAGGCTTGTGTATTTGTACTGCAAATGAACATCATAATGTTTTACTGCCTGCAAGTCAGGAGCCACTGCTACAGTCTTTTGCTCATCCCTGTACACAAGATATCCACTACTTCTAAAGGTGCGAAAAATAGTTCACCAAATTGAGAGACACAGTAAAACAAGAGTTAACAACCTGATTAAAAAAAAAAAATTAAAAAATCCAACTCCAAATACAATAAATGTGATAGAAACTTACTGTATCTTCCAATATGAACTTAGAACTTAGGCAAGGTAAACTCATCCTTTCCTAGACAAACTTGCTTAAGGACTTGGGAACAAGACTTCTGCACTTTTTGTATCCCAAGTTCTGTCTTTCACTTCTGTTTCTGCCTGTGGTGACCTTATATAAATCATGTGACCTCTAAACCTTGTTTCTCTTTTGGTATTTTGTGCCATCATTTAAGCCTGTGAAAGCTAAAGAGGACATGCTAAAACTACTTTTTTCCTATACTACCTGCTAAGGATATGCCCATAATGTCTTAATTTAGAAAGTAGAATATAGCAAAACATTTAAAAATATCTGAACACACAGAGAATAATCAGATATTTACAATCATCAGATAAGCAATTTTTTATAAGTCTATTAAGAGACACGAGCCAAAAGGCTGTTCAGTAGAGATGGATGAACTGGAGCAGATGCAGCAACACTTAGCACCATGCTGCTACTGCTGTAACCAAACTCACAGCATTATTTCCATTACAGCATATTCTTGATGTTTCCCCTTCCCCTTCCCTTGACCACCTCTCACTACACATAAAGACTTGGACTCCACATTAACAGGAATCTTGCATAGGCCTGGATTCAAATGGGAGTCATGCTTTTCTTTCCAGCTGAGGTGTGGATTTTCAGAGGAATCCAAACGGAATTGGCTTTGTACATCCCACAGAGATTCCCTTGAAGAAGAGGATAGTACAGTGTTTTTGTTTTAGTACAGTGTTTTTGTTTCAGCATGTGACTAACATGGACGTAGTCCTCATATGCCTTACATCCACTGGACATATTCTCCTTCTCATTGCTGTTATTAAGTTGGCACTCATAGAAAGGGATCACAGCCAGCCCCTCACCCGATTCCCAGAAGCACTTATATGGGATTCCTCATACAAATATGACATAGGGGTAGCACTTGTACATTTTCTCCAGTCTTGGAATTACATTTATGCAGCTAAGCTCTTCCGGGAAACTCCAGATTTCTTAGGATCTCACTTGTTTGGACGGGAAGGCGAGAAGTAAAGATTTCCTTTAAGGGAAATGCAATACAAACATTCAGGGGCATGTTAGCACACGAGAACCAGAAAACAAAACAGTTATATGGAGGTACTGTTTACCTTCCCAGAGTTGTTTTAGCTTGAACAAATATCATAAAGGAAGAAAAGCAATAAAACTGAAGTGTGTAGGTCAGAATGCTCCAACTGAAGTGCTGGATAGGAAAAGAATGAACACTAAAAATCAAAGGTTTTTACATTGTTCCCTGTGCTCAGGGATATTAGGGAACTAATTCAATCTTCAGTTTTCCAAGTGTAGTGATTAATTAGAAAAAAGGGATATTTGTGTGTGTTTTACCACTTCTTTAAACCACTTATATGGTGGAAGAGGGCCAGAAACTTCCTACTTCCTACCACCAGACAGAGTCCCATGGTCACTCCTCTGTAAACTGTTCAAAGTTCTGTTGGACACCAACTCTGTCCACCAAAGGAACAAGACCTGATTTGTTTTCTTTCTAATAAACTTGCAGTTTTCCTCAGGTTTCTTGAGCATCTCTCTTTCCTCTGCAGGTGCAGTTTTGGCTACAGCAGAAACAGCAGCATGCAGGCTCAGTGGTGCCCAGTGCCCCAGAAGACTCAAAGCTATGGCCACAGTAACAAAAGGAATTCCTTAGAACTGAGCTCGTTTGCAGCCAAGGGGTGTCCTGGTGGCCACTCTCCCTGAACCCTCAACAAAATGCAATAATAACTGACAAAGAAGAAAGAGTTTTTACAGAACAGGCGGGCTGAGAGACATGCGAGGTCCCATCAGAGCTGCTTCCCTGTGTCATTCCATATACACACAAAAATAAAGAGAAATTAAAAATGAAGACTAATTTCTTTGTGTGTGCTTAAGAGGTTTCCTCTCCCTTCCTAAGACACCAACTAGCAAGAGAAGTAGGGAGGCTCAGCAAGTGTGTGTGTGTCAAAATCAGTGCTTTCCAACATTCTACTGGAAGCAGGACAGTCAGATTTTCCTAAAGACTTTGAGAGGTAGAAAGAACATTTTCTGTGAACATAACAAATGGATCAACCTTGACATCTGGATGATTTTTACTAAAAATGTCACTGATACCAAGCACTAAGCTTGATTTGAAAACAGAAAGGCAGTATGAACATTTAATATATGGACTAGACAACACTTTGGTTCTTGGTGGACTTACAGCTTTCCTGTTAATTACACATACATGAAGTGGGCACAAATAACTTAAGGAATTTTTCTTTTCTTTTCTTTTCTTTTCTTTTCTTTTCTTTTCTTTTCTTTTCTTTTCTTTTCTTTTCTTTTCTTTTCTTTTCTTTTCTTTTCTTTTCTTTTCTTTTCTTTTCTTTTCTTTTCTTTTCTTTTCTTTTCTTTTCTTTTCTTCCCCACAGGAAAAGAAAAGAAAGAAGGTTTTATTCTAAGCACAGCTGCTCCAGTCTGTTCCAGAGCCTGACTAGCAGTGCCCTGAGCCTCAGATCTGATGGCTATTCAGGACAGAAGCTTCAGGAATTTGAGTAGTTGAACTTCGTTTCTGCTTATCAAACTATTAAGATTTTTTTTTTCACACCATTAACCCAGTCATGCTACTTCCCTCAATCATGTTTCTACAAACTCCCAACAAGTTTCTCAAGCTTTGAGAAATTTGAAAAAAACATATACATATATGCACATAATATAGATGCACACAGTCAAAATTCAGCTGGATGACTTTAGGTAAAAATCAATTCCTTTTGGCATATAATCAAAACATTGACTTTTAGCATTTTCCAGAGAATATTTTTTTCAAAACTTTCACATTTATTGCAAAAATTAAGCTGGGTTCTTAAACCAAGAGCATTCAGACTTCAAAAGGATATTAATGTTTAATATTTAAAAGTTAATTCTCCCTTGACAGGGATTAGAAATTTCATTAAAACAAAAATTAGTATTAGCATTCTGTAACCCTTTGTAAAAGGGTCCACTGTTCAAATAAACTGACCTCTGCAGCAACTGATCTTAACATTGCTCAAAAGCCTGACAGTCAATTATCTTCTGATCTCCCTTCAATGGGCCTTGTGGCTGGAAAAACCAATCCATCACCTGGAAGGTGAGTATAATAGTGTCTCACGGGCATTTCTTCCCTACTTATGCCATAAACACACTGCTGTAGAATAAGACTAGGAATTCTGTCTCAGTCCCAGTGAAGCATCCCTAAAAAGCAACGAAGCATCAGGAAGCTGTTCCCCCTAGTGAATATCTCTGAATACACAGTGAGAACCATGATGAAAAGTAGTGGGTCAAACGCATCATCATCCACTGCTTGGTGGAACCACAGACTGGGCTGTGCCTCCACCAAATATCACAACTCTATTTATTCTGCAAGGCACGGATTTCGGTGTGCTGCAGGAAGATGCAATTTTCTTTCACTCTCTCTCAATCGCCCTGCCAGTCAACCTGATCCCCCTGGGGCCCTGGGACCTGCTGCTGGTAGGAGCTTGCAACATGTTTGATACTCTCCTTCCCTCTCTCTGGCTTCCAAAGCACAGCCTGCCCTTCCCCACACAGCACTGTGACTCCCGCACTCCCCATGCAGCCCACGAGGACATGAGCTCTCCTCCATCACTCTGCCCGGGCAAGCCAAGGAGAGCCCTCGGCACAGCACCACCACTTTCCCCCAGGGAGACATGCACAAGACAGGATGAATATTGTGGATACTGGAATATTTTTGGTGCCTGAAATCCTGCCACTCTTTGCTGTCCTGATCATTTACAATCGCCACACTGTGATGAGTTTAATACACCACCTTTCCCCAGTGCCAATTCAAAGTTTAAATAGCTATTTACCATTAAATCTTGAACAGTCAGGGGGTTTCTGTTCAGCAAACAAAAGATCTTCTGCAATTGAACCTCTGAACTTATGGCTTAAAGGGTGGTATAATTTCTAATATTGCAGACTATACAATGTCAACAGAAATACTGGTTCATTGCTAACAAAGTAAAACTCAGCTGCACCCAATATTGCTCACCCAAAAGAAACTACTCCTATCCCTGGAACACACACTGCTTCAGTAGAGACTGCATCTTCACAGCACAGGCTTTCAGAAACTAGTGTCCCTAGAAATACAAACCCCATTGTAGCCTTTGTCCAGGCCTCTCGTGGAGGAAAATACAGACAGTATCTTGGGAGCTGGAGAGCAGCAAGGAAGAATAAAAACCCAGGCTGATTGAAAAGAGAGACAAGAAAGCATGGGGAAGGCAGTTGAAGGAGAACAGCAGGCCAAGAAACAGGAAAGCACTGGGTGGTAAATCCTGTGGTTCATAACTCCTCAGCAATTCCTTATCCCCTCTGAGATTTAGGGAATCCTTACAAGTAGCCCTGCACTAGCCAGCAGAAACTGCTGCAACCTTCACTACACAACTAACTTTGAGTTATTCCCGCTTGAAGGTGTCCCTGAGCTAGAGCAGCTCACATGTGTACACACACTCAGTGCTGTGCCCACACAGGGCAGCTCCCAAATGCTGCCAAGACTTGAAATTTCAAACATATAAAAATAATCATTGCTAAGCAAGGGTAATTTCTGACGAACAGAAAAGTAAGATGAAGTGAATAAAAGATCATTACGGTAGGATGAAAGCAGTTGAAATTAATAAAAGAGTTAAGCTACAGATGAACTGCTTTGACATGGTACCTCTTTTTTCTGACATTTAAAACATTCTTAATATTATCCTGAATGTCAAAAGTAAATATATACCAAGGACAATCACCACAGGACACATCAGCCATTTGTCTGTTATTACTGAACTTACTAACCACATGCAACAAAACAACTATGATTAATGTCTATAAAAGAAACCATAGTTTTTTGATCCTCAAAGGACTGGCCACCTCATTTTTCAGGTCTGTCTGGTCTACATAAGCACCTGAAGCATTTCAGTACAAGCTGATGCCTCCTGGGTGTCCCTGGTCTGGGGGCAGAGCACTCGGCAGGGCTGGGACAGCTGCTTGTTAGCTGGGTTGGTTCAGCAGTGTGAAACAGTTTAGGATCGAGTCTAATGTGGACTGTGCTCCACCTTTACCTGCTTGTTCTTTCGTGTGCAAGACTGAGGGTGCTCACCTGTCTTTTGTCCTTTTTTACATGTCAGGATTGACATGTCTAACTGGTGATTAGATTTTATAATTCTGCGGAACCTCAACTTCAAGAAACTCAGTCCCCTTAGTGTCATTATATTTAGCAAAATAATATTATGCCTCTTGAGAAGCTGAAGAAGTGCCCATCGTGGACCACAAGTCAGCCAATACTAACAGAGGACATGCAAATTATGAAAGAGCCCATTAGCTACTCCAGGGAAACATTAAAGTCTTTTATCACTTGCACACAGCAAACCCTAAGCAAAATGGCCACATTAGTGTGAATGTGGACAGCAGACTGTAACAGGGTCAGAACTCTAAGAGTGTGCTGCATATATTTATTATAATGAGTGATCAATTGTAGGCTGTGGGAAAAGTGCATCTTCTTTGAGAGGAGCTCGGTTTTCCAGCTGGAGACATAGAAGCAAGTTCAGATAAGAACAAGGTCTGTGAAAAACAGTATAAAGTAAGATTACTTAATGCTTCAGTAGATTATCACTACCAATCAGCAAGCTCCCACTTCATCTTGGCCATGTCCTCCATTACTAAAAGATCCCAGAGGAAGTGATTTTGTAAGAGAGAGAACCAGAAGTGAGAGTATCATATAGCCAACTCCAGCAAGTATGCATAATTTATTAGGATCCTAGAAGACAGCACTTTGGAAAAACTTTGAAGCTTTCTGTTAAGTCCAGCCACGGGGGAGGAGAATTGGTTGCCACTACAAGCATTCCCTGCTTCCGTCGTGACCTGACCTATTACCTCCAGCCAAGACCAGCTCCATTTTTCTATGTGCGGTCTGAAAGCAAAGAGAAATATATTCCCTGCCCTAAAAACCTTCTATGTGCTCCAAACAAAGCCACAGGAGATGTGTGTTGGCAGGGAGGGAAATGGATCCTGCTGCACAGGTATTTTGAAGACACTTGCCAAGCAAATAGCCAGGCTCAGCACACAGGTATGAGTGTGGTGCTACTTGTATCAGCACCACAGGTATGAGAGCCAAGTTGTCATAACTTCTAATCTGTAAGAGCCTCTCAGGATGTTTTTGAGAAAACTAGGATGTGAAGCACAGGCAGCCAAGTAAGTCCTGCTTGGGAGAATTGCCTGGGGCCACATACTCAGGTTTTACCTGTAATTTCATATGCAACATTACACCTTGTCTTGCAAAGGCTGGGTACACGTTCCCTTCTACTAGGAGCTAGTTTCTATTTTAGGACCTGAAAGTCATTGTTTCAATGGTAAAAGTGGGGGATGAATTGCTGGAAATGTGAGAGAAAAAAAAGGCAAAGCCAGCTGGTTGACAAAAGTAGGAAAAACTTTTGTTCTAAAAAAGCTCAAAAAGCGAAAATCCTGTAACACACAGGTGATGTAGATAAAGCTACTGTCAAACTGGTGAGCACATTGTGTCACTTGTTCTTCATTGCTTGCTTGTCATCTGAACTTCCCTCATATCCTACCTTTGGATAAAGGAAGGAAACACACTGCATAAGTGCTATGTGTGGCAGGTCTGCAGAAAGCAGACCTAGATCAATTACAATTAAGCAGGAAAGAAGTTTCTTTCTCATTCTTTATTCTTTATAAGTATTTAAAACTTGATTTTTCAATGCCTCTCTGGAAATTAAATAGGCCTTCAAGGAGGACCATCAGACAACTAAAAGGTGTTTTTTTTATTTGTATGTTTTTAATAGCACAAATAAAGAATCTCTGGCAACCCATGACAGGGTGACAAATAGGCAACCATTGCAATTGTTATTAGCCCATCTGTGAATATCCACAGTGGAGTGCTCTGAGGAGAAAAAGCATGAGACAGAACAGGAAAAAAGTACCTTGTCATAATTTAGATTCATAAACACAGAAAATATGAACACGTTTCATTGTAGTGTGTAGCCTCTAGTGCCAGGAACCTTGGCTCATAATAATTTAAACAGCCAACAATATAAGATTTATGGAAATAATTTAGCACATCTTAAACAAAAAGTCTGGCTTACCCATCTCATATGTGTGTAGAACTAACACTTGAAAAAAACAAAGCAGATAACAAAAGCCCCTGCTATATTTACCAGAATCTTAAAAGGGCTTAACTTATGTCCCAGCTACACTGACTTGCCAATCTTAGTATGAATATTTTATAGGTATACAGCAGCATGCCTGTAGATGGTATTTTTCCAGGCCCAATTAGCAAAAAAGACATAGAAAGACAAACAGAGCTGTGAAGAGAATTCTCAGTGACTTGTGAGTTACCACAAACCCAGGGAACATTACATGCCAACAAGTGAGTGAAGGGCACAGTATGTGGCTGTATCAATGGCCAAGCTGATGCACAAGAAAGGGGAAGCCCATGAGCGAACATGCATTTGGAAAACCTGGGAGAGGGGAAGAACTTGGTCTAGCTGCTGGGGTGGACCAGAGTTAGTTCTGGGTTTGGGTGCTTCTGTTTGTTTGTTTGTTCTTCATGGGAAAAGGAGAAACAAATTTTCGAAAATCCTTTCCTGTTCAGGAAAGCAGAAGATTTCCAAAATCTCAAATGCACACACTTGTCTGACATGGAATAACTCCTGCCATCACCTGGAAGCAAACTATGTCATGAACTCAGTGACATAGCTTTAGATCTAGTCTGAGCTCTTCCACAGTACCGGCCCCTACAGTTCATCCAGTTGCCCATTTATTAAGCCCCATCTCTTCTGTTTAAAACAGAACTTCCAGAGAAGGCATCCAGTCGTGACCTGAAGGGGAAGAATTTGCTGTTACACTTTGTTTCAACACTTCATTACCCCCTCCCCTTGATAGAAATCTGTGTTTCATGTTGGGATTTGTCACTTCGCACACACAGGTCCTTTTCCTACCTCATTTTATTGGATTAACATCCATAACTGGTACCAGAAGGAGAAAAACAGGACATAAAGTCTCCCAAAGTGGCACCTTGATCTTTTCCTAAAGGGGCCAAGCACTTCAATTCTCTCACACTAAAGCATCTCCATCGGCTATTAAATAACTTTTCAGGCTTTTCTTCATTATGGTACAGGTCAGGTGAAGGGAATGGATGACTAAATATGACCTTCAGGTGTGAGCATTCAACCAGGAAATGGGTTACTGAGGTTCTGCTTCCAAGAACATTCAATAGTTATACACAGAGCAAAATAGGTTCCAGAGAAGAAGTTGAGAGAGAAAGACAGAGAGAGAGAGTGTGCCTGGCCAGCTGAGATTATCACAAAAAATGGATTTAGAGGTCATTTGAAGTTCTAAAGCCTGGTATTTTCATCTGCTGCCTCCCCAGCAAAAATTTGTTCATATTTGCATAAGCCCAACTTTTTATTTATGTTCTGCATTTGCTTTCAGTCCTTTCACTCTTACACCTTTCTGGAACTTCATTTTTGACCCACTTGTGTGTATATAAAAAGCTTGTGTCTGGAGATCATTTGGATCCCTGCTATATTGTATGAGCCGAGGCCACACTTTTCCATAATGCATGAAGCTGCAGCACTTGCTCCTGTGCTCAGAAATGCAAAAAGGATGTCTTTTAAATGGCTTGCAACGTGACAGAGACAAGTGAAAAGCGAGTTCAGTAAATATCAGTCTATCTCACAGCTGAAGTTCTCCTCTCTGTAAGGATTCAGATGCAAATAAAAAGTTACATCCAAGTCCCACTGATGTAAATTTAGGGTAGGTACTGTGCTGTGAATTTCATGCAGGACTTTTTAACACAGTCAAATGTCCTTATACATACTACAACAGCTCTTACCCAGAATTCATTTAATAAATTTAAGGGTCTGACTAGACAGATGTAGTATGGGAGGATAAACTAGCATGTGATTTACAATGCAATAGCCACTCCAGAATTCCTGTGCACATCTTATCTAGCAGTACAATAGGTAATAGTCTACTGTTTCTGAGCATGCCTTGCCAGTGGCATACATCAGATTTCTCACAGTGCTGCAGTAAGGTGATGACAAATACAGGCAGAGTTAGTTCCAGGATGTCTGTCCTGGTTCTGGCCATGATAGGGTTAATTTTTTGCAGTAGTCAGGAGGGGAAATGGCTAGGACATGGAAGTTATTCTATACCACCTTTGCCAGGGGTGGGGAAAGGGACTTTCTCGCAGGGAGAAGGGGCTCCTTCTGGTTGAGTAAGAGCGGTGCTGGTCCTGAGGCAGAGGGAATGGCTGGGTGATGCCGGTTCCAAGCTGACAGAACTGCTCAGGGTGGTGTGGTTGTGCTCAGCTCGAGCTCCTGGTGAGCATTTTTGCACGCGAATCACTCCCTCATTTGTACGCTTTTGTTATTAGTATTGTTGCTGTTACTATTTGATTTCTTACCTCACTGCAGTTTCCAGTAAATGGCCCTTACCTCAACCCACGGTCTCTGCCTTTTGTGCCTTCAGTTCTCCTCTCCAGCTCAGTGCGGAGGGGCAGGAGGAGGGGAAAGGGGAGCATGCAACCGGCAGTGTGGTTTGGAGAGCCTAAATCGGGGAGCACTAAACTGGGGAGCACCACTCCTGAACCACAAGAACATCTGAACACGTGGACATGTCCTAAACATCAGTTTCAGATGCAGGATATAGAACGCAGGGAACATCACTATGCATCTCTAGAAGCTGTTCAGAGGAACTTGAAGAACCTGCTACTCCTCCGTGCCAGAATGATTTCTGTAGCTAATGGAAAGGTCTGGTTCTTCAGTCCTGCTGCCCCTGCTTCAAGTCTCTCGAATGAACATTGTACCTCAGGCTAATGGCACGTGGTACATTAGAAACAAAAATCACGCCTAATAAAATGCACGATGATAGCATAATCTTTGTAACAGAAAAAGCAGATGGGCTGGCAAATGTACCTAAGATGAACTGTGTTTTATGATCAGGGAATTTCCTGGGAATTTTGTTCAAGATTATTGAACAAAAAAACAACAAAAGTTGTGGGAACCTTGGTATCCTTAGGTGGGTATCAATCCTTTAGAGCTGACCCAGAGTCTTAAAACAGGAATTAAATATCTCTAGTTATCTCAGGTCCATTTTGCACATGACAGATTTCATTTTTCTGCGAAGAGGACGAATTTACAAGTAAAATCAGCTGCCCAAGATTTTTTTATTCTGAAGTTGCTAATATTGTGATTATTGAATAGTTGATTTTGTGATAAGGGTGGGGAGGCACATGGAGATGACAGGACCAACCCAAAAGCCATCCATGTCTTTTTTCATAGATAGCAAAAATACTCAGGAAAGAAGAGCTTGTGTGGGATTACAACAATTCATTTTTATTAGTTTTGTGTAATCCACTGCACACTGGGCACACATTCAACTTCAGCTCTCCTTCTAAAAGGGATTTCTGCAGAAGTTTGATGTACAGAAACTCACACCTAGCTTGAGCTGTCATGTTTCCCTGAACCAAGGTCTCTGATGGAAATATGGAGATTCTAATGGTAAGAAAGTGCTAGTTGTCCTGTTGCTAAATGAGTTCAGTTCACATCCATCATAATGAAAGTAATTTGATTTAATGCAGCATTAGTGCAGACACAAAAGATACAGGAGAATCTATTGTCATTAAGTGATTCATTGATTTCCCACCAAGGTGTTAGCATTTCAATTTATTTAAATTATTTGTTGCATGTTAAATGAGCAAAGTAAATATGCATGTTATGTTTTGCTCAACTCCTACTGCTCACAGGAGCAGAGTCAGCAATATGCCCTGCTTGCATTTGGCTCATCACAGCAACCTCGCTGGAGTACAAGTCAAACACAGAGCTCAAAGTCAAGGGTTGAAAAGTCAGATGACTCAATTCACGCTGAGCTCTTTACAAATGCTCAGAGGCTTAGCTGTGCTGAGCACCCACCAATAAAAAAAAAGCTGAAATGCTCTAAAGGATAGGACCCCAGAGGTGAAATTTCCTTTTCAATGCTATGGCTTTGCAAAATGCTGCATCCTCATCCTACAGGAGATAATGACACACAGCCCTGTTTCTTTAGCCGAGTTTACACCTGGCTGTGTTTCAGTGCACATTGCTTAACAGAGCTCACCTTGCTACTGCTTGAATCTACTTCATGCATCAGGAGCATTAAGCTTGCTGTTTGTCTTGCTTTGTTATCTCGCTCTTTGTCTCATTTGCAAAATTTGCAATTATTTTACAATTTCTGCAGATGTCCGATACAAGGTTATGTAGCAAGCAATTTCTGGAAAATCCTGTGTAATAACATTCCCTTCCATGTAATATCACGTTCCCTCAAAGTGCTAAATTTACTTAATATGGCCAATATTACAAGTGCTTTGTCATAAATATCATATTGAATAAAATAAAATACCACAAACATGTCTTAAACTGTGCTGGATCAATACAGTAATTTTGTGACATTATAGAATCTAAGACTTACACTGAGTCAAGTGCAATGTCATTTGAGTCTGTTCCATCTGTATTTTCCCAGTTTGGCAAGGAAAAGAAAAAGATCAAAGAGAAGTGGACAAACGGAAAAGAAATATCCTTTTGGTGTCAGATAATAGGTAAACCATGAGAAAAAGTGCCTGGTAAGGGTATAATTTATAGGCTGCTGGTGCGGGGGCTTCAGACATGGAGCAAAGATGGACTGTAACCTCCAGTCTGCCCAGCTCAAAAATGTGAAGGCTCAGGGAATGTCACAGCCCAGCCACTGGGGCAGCTTTACATTTGCTTTCCATCTCAATCAATACACAATTATTTTGTGATAAATTCAACTGCCTTAGGGGGAGGGAGGGAGTGCTGAAATGTGCCCTGCAGTCTGGCAGAAAGAGTGTGTCAGAGACAAAATTGTCCCAAATCAAGCAGCGATGAGAACATGGGTCCACTAGAAGAATGTCTCTGCTGATACCAGGGAGAAGCAAAGCTCCTTGGTTTCTACATCTTGTGAATCGCAACAGCAAGATGCAACGGACCACCATTTTTCACTTTTATTTAATTTTTCATTTTATTCAACTGTTTACCTACAACTTCAGTAGTTGAAAACCCATTTTTTGGTTAAGCAGTCGTTCTCTTCAATCAAAATGAAGCAGAGCATACACACTCCTGCAGCAATGGGGGGTTTTTTTTAAGCCCTGCTCACTTCATTGTTTGGTCTTTCAGGTAAGTGCCTCAAATAAGTGTCTTGATACACCTATGGTGAGAGCCAGAAGGGCATAAGCAGGGATGAGTGGACATGATGAAAATCAAACTGCCTTTGCCACTAGAGACACCAAAGAGTGAAGGCTTCATGCCTGGCAAAGTTGTCAGGAGATCAGAAGGGGCTTTTTAGTGACAATTGATTGTTTCAGGGCTTTCATTTTCTACACTTGCTAAATTGTATATCTGCACTTAGAACAAAATTTGAGGAATGGTACCAATGAGGGTAAAGGAAAGAGAAGATTAACAAGGCAGACTTGCACTTGTGAAAGAACCTTCAGTCAAACGGCAATTTTTATAATGATGAATGCTCAGTCTCCTCAGTTCTTTCTTAATAGGATCATGAAACAAATTTACCATGATCTATTACAAAATCATCAGGCAAAGCTTCCACACAACCAAGGCCAATTTCACCATTGCTTTAACAGGCAATTTCACCCAGAGGTGAAAAATTCCTGGAACAGCTTAACCAATATTATGCAAAAAGCATGTTCTATTTACCAAGAGCCAATTTTCAGTCTACCACCATAGCATCTCAGCAAACAAGATCAGAGCCTTGCAGTCGTAATAAGGATGAATCAGTTTTGCCTCCCCTTTGCAAGTCCTGGGTTTTACAATGGCCTTCAACAAAATAACATTTCAATTCAATGACATTTCCATTTTAAATATAGAATAATCCTTTCTTTGCCATAAGAATGAAGGATTAGGACATATACTTTGCTTGTGCATTGATACAACACTAAAGATTATGTAATATATCTTTATTTTCAGTCTCTGTAGCCATGTTCAGTTTTTCTACTGTTTGGACAGGATGTACCAAGAAGAAAGAAGTAAGATCATCTATTGTTAACAGTAATATTACAGTGTAGTGTAGAAGGGAAATAGTTCTAGTGTTAAAGAAGGAACAGGCTGTGATTTTGGCTGAGATTCTAGAGAAATGAATACTTTTATGAAATGATACCTGGTAGTATCAGGCCTGTGGAGATACTTGATTGAGTTATGTTTTACTGGACTCACAGTCCTGGGCAATTCAGTCACACCAGGATTTTTCTATCACAATCAAGAAGGCAGTGTCTAGTACCTGTGGAGTAGCAGCTACACACAGGCTGCTGAAAGCAGTGGTGATGACTCTATGCACGAGTGAACCGTGGTGGAATCCTGCCAGAGCAGCCACTCAAAGTGTGAGCCATCCATCTTCCTTAATCTCCCTGTATGCACTTTCCTGTTCTGGATTCTATTCTGTTCATATATATTCAGCCTTTTGGAATTGCTTCATCCTCACCCATCCTATGCAGTTACTTGGAGGAACTTACTGTGCTGCTACCAAATTGAAAATAAAGCCAGGAGATTGGATCACAGCCTGCATGATCCACCAGACGTTGCAATTCAGAGAAAGCTCTGCTGGATCAGATTGAAAGCCCAGGCAGAATCTGAATACTAATAAAATGTTTCCAAGAGGAGCCAGTTGGATTTGGAGGCATATAACCCACCACACTGCTCACAACCTTTTCAAGCATCTCCATCTGCTGATCAGAGCCAGAGAGCAGTTGCATCAGACACTGGTCAAAGTTAAAATCACTCTTGTGCCATGCTTAGGTGTGCATAGTGCTGTGCAGGTGCACACTGCACATACAATCAGGCCCATTGCATGTAATTAAGTAAATCTGATGTTTCATTGGCATTATGCAACGTTCTTGATAGGTTTGACGAATTACATCTTAATTTCTGTCTCAGATTAATAAAGCAAGAGTGATCTCTAGAAATATAAACCTCTGGAACTGAAGGGAACTTGCAAGAAATAGCAATACAGGGCTTTTCTCCTGCATAAATCCTCTCCATTTTCCTTTTTAGCTCCTACAGCACCATGAATTAGTAAATCTCAACATGAGATAAGCAGCAAGTCATTGTCACCATTGTATGTGGAAGGAAAACCCAAGGTCCAACTGATAAGAAGGCTCAGAGCAGTAGCAGACAAGAGACTAATGGAAAACCCTTGTCAGAGTAATGCCTTCTCCTTAGAATTAATGGAATGACATCCTGAAAGCATGATAGTCTTGGCCATCTCAGGCTGGCTATTAAAGGAAATCTCTTGGAGAACAAGTCACCAGAATGGGCCTATATTCTCCACTTATCTGTAACCGCAGGTCAGAGATATTCACAAGTGCTTCTCAAATGGGAACAAAATGGGTTTTTCTGGGAGTTCTGAACCAGAAAGCTGCAATTTTTGTTCCAACCACTCTTTAAGACAGTGAGACCATCAAATACACCCAAGGAGGGAACTAAAGCACTGTTTAGCAGTACAAAATGTTAGTCAACATGAGGAGAACAGCAAGACCTGTAAAATTCAGGGGAGTAGGACTGGCTCACCTGCACAAATGCAGCAATAAAGCCAGAGAAGTCAAGCATTTCTCTGAATTACAGTCAGATAGCTCAGCACATAATCTGTAATATGTCAGTTCATAGAAATAGGGAATTTTCAGCCAAATAATTCTCTTTGCTTCAATGAGTTCATTGTTGATGAAAACTTCTCAGTTACTTTTAAAAAAATGAAAGCAGGCACAGGAGCAAGCTACTTGAATCCTGGATAGAGTAAAATATTCAAGTGGTTTAGCAGTGAGCAGAGAGTAGAATTTTAAAGAAGCTGATTATTGCTTCAGCAAGTTACATGCAAGTGAAAGTACATCACAAACGGGACAGATCAGCCTTTTTGAAGGAAATGGATATTGCTTTCTAAAAGCATATCAAAGACCACTTGCAGGCAGGCAGTATTTGTCTGGTGCAAGATGTCTGTCTGCAGGCACTCAGATCCCCGACAAGAGATGACTGCAGGTTTTGCAGCCACACTGAGGGGAAGAATTCCAGGCTTAAAAAGGCAGGAGTGGCTTTATAGAAAAGGGATATGGCAGATGTAAGCTGAGGTTTTGAGAACCAAATCTCAGAGCGTCCCTGCTGATTTTCTGGCTGGTTAGAAACAACGCTGGTGGGACAAAATGCCCCCAGATTTAAAAGAGCTGTTTGGGAAAGTGTTCACTGACACTTATACGAAAGTCAGGGTCTGCAGAACCCATACCTGAAAAGTATCATCTCCAAGGGCAGCAATAC
>WEKY01011874.1:5251-35876 GCA_013390045.1 Picathartes gymnocephalus
TTTTTTTGAGCTTCTGCATTTCCTGGCAAAAATTTCTAGAAGGGTTTTCTACTTTAGCATTTGATAACTTTTTTTGTACAGCTGTGCCCATCCATATTATAAAACAATGATTTATTTTTTTTTATGTTCATTCTACTAGTTAACGTTTCTCAGCTTAAGCAATACCAGTTTCACAGTTAAAGCTTTACCAGGGAGCATAGCTGACTCCAAGTGCTCTCTGGCTTCCAAATACTGCAGAAGGATTTTATAGGCTTAGAACAAAAATGTTACTAAACTGAAGTCTTTATTTAAAACCTTACCATCTAGTAAGTATATTTTCTTCTTTTTACACTTACTGAATATTGTCATCCAAGCTTTTAATGTCTTAAGCTGATGGAAGACATAGCTGTTGATGAAAAATTCTGATTTAAATGATGTTTGGTAGTTGAAGTTTTTTAGTTGCATTTGAGTGTTTTCTTTTTCTTGCACTCATGTCTGCTGTAAAAGAATGTTAAAAGCTTGTTGACATGATGTTATAAAATGCAGAGAAAAAGCACACCATATAGAACTGAGTGCTTTCCATTGCATAGTATTTAGAAGATAAAAGGATTATGGACTGCTTGTGATTGCATGTGTTACATGGCCACATTTTGCAGAGATTTGCAAAAGTCTGGGTTATAAACTTTGTACACTTTAGTTTAATATTTTAAAAGGTTTAAAAAAAAATACAAGAGCAGCACCTGTTAAAATCAACTTCTAAATGTGATTCTAGAAATCTTTTCTATTCTGATAGGAACGTATTTGGGACTGCTTTAAGTACTCCATGATATTGATGCTTTAAGATGTTAGCACAGTGCTGATTAAGCCTCAGATACTTTAGTGGGCTAATTAGCTTTTAGATACTCTTTATGTCTTGAGCAAGATCATTAGGGACTGATGTACATTTGATCGCCATTTTAGAGGAGAAAATATTGCCAGGACATGAGAGGCCAACTCTATTTCATGACTTCATATATCTCTATTTGAACTTTTTGATGAGGCTGTAGTTACAGGTCCCCAGCTTTGTAGGCTCCAGGAGCACTGGTGCTTCACAGGCAGTGTTTACAGACATTGAATATCAGTTAGTTTCATTGCTAAACATACAAGATACACTTTCCTTTGCAAACAAATGCAATCAACCATTACACTTCAGTGATACGGGTAAACAAGGAAGACTTCTGATTTTAAAAGTACAGCTCTCTGGTAGTTAATGGAGTAACACTTTCACCTTTCTCCTTGTCAACTGAAATGGGGGCACAACTATCATAGAACCGTAGAATATCCAGAGTTGGAATGGACCCATAAGGATCTGAGTCCTGGCCCTGCACAGCACCGTCCCCAAGAGTCACACCCAGTGCCTGAGAGGATTGTTCAAATGCTTCTTAAGCTCTGTTAGGGTTGGTGCTGTGACCACTTCCCTGGGGAGCCTGTTCCAGTGCCCAACCACCCTCTGAGTGAAGAACCTTTTCCTAATGTCCAACCTAATCCTCTCCTGACACAACTTTGGGCCATTGCCTTGGGTCCTGTCACTTGGTCTTTTTACAGCATTTTCAAATAAGAACTTGCATGCGTGTATAACCATCTGAAAATGAGCAACACTGAAAAGCATATCTAATTCTCTTCAGATTGCATTGCTGATGTTATCTTTAGTTAAAAACCAAAACAGTTCTCCCCCCTTCCTCTCAGACTTGGTCAAAATGCATAATTTTAGGAAACCTCTCCAGAGAGAGTTAATGAAATTAGCAAAAGTAAGTATTGGGCTTTCCTAGTGTTTCTCATGCTGTTCTGCCATATGCTTGCCTTGGGGATGGGGTGTTCTCTTGGGCTCTTGGTGCTGGTGACCCCTCTTTGCCCAGACCAGGGACAGATACAGCAGCAACTGTCAGGAAGATAGAGGCACTGTTTTGGGCCAGAAGGTTCAGGTTTGTTTTGTTATGTAATCAAGGGCTTTAAAGAAAAGGCTTTTTGACGGATTGGAGACATTTGAGTAAAACTATGCTTGATTTTCTATTATGGGCATGTGAATAAAAAACGTGTTGCATTTGAAATGTCTTGCCTGTTTTAACAGGATGGGGACAGTGATTTCTCATGACCAAGTTCCTTCCTTGAATTAACTCACACTTCAGATTAGCCTCTAGTTTGTCCTTACTGGATTGGAAGGTTTTCTGATTGCTCTTCAAAAAACAGACTACTAAATAAAGACTTTAAAAGTCTAGTTTGGGTTGTTGTGTGCAAAAGAATAAAATCCACTACTGTATACATGAATTTAGGAATGTGAATGGAATCAGAATATTAACAGATTGCAAGTCAGCATGCCTTCAGGTGGAAAATGCCCCTGTGGAGTTTGCCAAAGCAAAGAGCTGGTGACAATTCCTGAGGAGCTTGTGATTCAAACAGTGGTGAGATAGTGGACAACTGCTGGAAACAGCAGCAGTCTGAGACATTGCAGTGTGGTTTTTTATTACTTCAAACAGTAGGCTGTGTCTATTTTCTTGTCCTTGAAACAATATTTATGACTTGTCCAAGCAGACTGTCCCCAGTAGTGGACTACTGAAGCTGAACTTTGTGTTGCAATTAATTTGGGGATGTGCAGTCAGAGTTCTTGCTGCTTCTGCCATGTGACATTCACCTCCCATCTGTTGGGGAATTTCTTTTTTCTTTCTCTTCTTGAGAGGTAACCAAATTACTTGCTCCAGCACTAAAAAGTGCAGGAGATACTAGGAGATTTAAATTTGCCTCAAATAAGCAATAGCATTACTGAGAGAGGATGTAGTATTGATTGATGTCCATTGAAATAATGTGGGTCAGGATCAGGACAGAGCTCTGCTTGGTTTGGTTTGCCTGCATACAGAAAATACAGTCATAAGAGATCTAAAAGAACAGAATGTTGTATTGGTTTTGTTTGTTTTCCTTTTTCCCCTTGCTCTTTTGAGCTTTTAACCAGTAAACCAGAATATATGAAATACAGTAGAATGATGATTCAGTAATATGAATTGCTAGCTGGTTTTTGGATGGGTTATATGAGTTTTACAGAATCAGTGTTTTGCATATTGTGTGTCCCCCTGTGTTACCAGGTGTTTTGTTTTACCATTTCAGACAGATGAATTGAGCAGAAAAGGTTAATGCTTTGAGTGCTGGAAGCAGGTGGTTGGTAGCTTTGACTATTTATCTAATTAGCTGCATGTTGGCTTTTGTCCTAGCAGGCCTGACTTTTCCTAGGGAGGGGGCGTAGAAAAACAAGCAGAAACTCGGTGTAGCAGGACTAATGCAAAAATCAACATGATCTAAACTTGTCCTTACTGACAACTATGATTTTATTTGTTTTTGGTTCAAAAGATTGTCTGCTAGTACTTTATAGGTGTTTTTCCTAAAACATTGAATGCTTACTTGTTCAGGTGAGTTTGAGTGTCAAAAGCACTTCTGTCATACTTCTGAAAGGGTTTGTCCCCGTGTTTGTTAGATGCTAACCCACAAAGAGCAAAAATAACGTTGGTGATTTTTCTGTTTTGTCTGTATTCAACAAAGCTCTTGTTTCTTACACTGAGTTCCACTGTAATTCCTGTGTCTGTTTAACACACACCTGCAAAGCTTGATGGTATACTGAGGTTTTATTGTGGCATATTTAGTTAAGGCAAGTTGGGATATTTCCCGTGCAGTACAACAGTTCATGTTTGGCATTGTACACCTCAGCTGCTGACTTGACCCTTGGTGCACCACTATTGGGAGGGACATGAGCATAGACAACTGTTCCTTTTGAATTTAACTGTTTATCCAGAATTTTTTCTTTACTAATTTTCTTTTTCACTTTCAATGAGGAAAAAAGGCAGAAACAAAGGCCAACACCAAGACACAGTTGACCACAGAATTGTTTCATTCCGAGTATGTATTTGAATTTGAAATTTTCCTAAGAGATAATGTCTGGTAACTACTTTTAGCAGGATAAACAGTCAACTTTTTTCATGGATTGGTTTTACAGCTCACAGTGCAATGGAAACTGACCCTTGTTAGTGCCTCCAGGTACCAATATAACACAAATACTCACCAAGAAATTTTATGTGTTTACTCCAAGTAGGAAAAAACCTATTGTTTTCTTTGGGTCTGTTATATTTTATTGTCATAATCTCAAAGGAAACTCAGTAGTGAAGAGGTAGAGGCTCTTTTTTTACTAAGGTACAGTGTTAAATAAAATTGTCTCAAATATAGCCAAACTTATTGTAGAAGCAGTGTGTGATTACCTCAGTCCAGTTGGGTCGCATGGATTTTTTTTTTTTTTCCCCTAAATACTTCATGTGCCTCCAGTTTTTATTTTGTCTCTCCCTGTGCTATTTTCCTGTAGCCCATTTCCATAATAGATGTCTAGTTTTTATGCTTTTACCTTATATCAGTCATCAGATAGGAACGTTTACTTTGTGGAGATGTCAAATTGATACCTGCAATTCCAAAAAATGAAGATGAGTGAAAAATGTTATTTAGAAACAGAAAAGATGTAACAATGGATGTATCCTAAATCCAATGAAGAATTTTCTTTCACATCCTTTCAGAAAAGAATACCATGTTTAATTAGAAACCTGAATCCAGATTGTAAAACTTCTTATACAAGGAAAGCTGAAGGAAATGGAATTTTTATGTCAGATTGCTCTTAGCTTTAGATACTGCCTTTTTAATATATGATATCTGAATTTGAAATTATTCTTTCAGATATTTCTTCTTTTCATATTGTATTTCTTGCTATTAGTAGGAGCTCTCTTTTTTTAGCCAGTATTGGACACATTTGCTAGCTTAATTATATGAAGTGTGCTGGACTGAACCAGCAAAGGCATTTAAGCTGTTCAAAGGGAAAGACCAAAAATGGAAGGATTTTTGAAACGGATGAACTTTTACATGAGAAGTGTAAGCTATGGTTATTTGGTTTTTAAACAAAAACAAAATATTATTTATGAAATTTATGTGGCCTCTTTTGGTCCTGTAGCTTTTAATTGCATTTATAACCTGTGAATTTGACTGTTTATGTATACATGGATGTAACACATATATACTCAAGCATTCTAGAAAAGAAGTCAAATGTGTTTTTGCACAGACTTTGTTTTGACCTTCCCTTTAGGGCTCAGCAGAGTTACTTTTAATTTAGTCCTGAAGTAATATAAATTCAGTGTATGGTAAACCTGGAGCTTCAGAATGTGATAACTTTATGGAATTCATTATCACAGAATCACAGAATAATCTGGATTGGAAGGGACCTTTAAAGGTCACCTTGTCCAACCCCCTGCAATGAACAGGGATGTCTTAATCTAGATCAGGTTGCTCAGAGTCCTGTCCAGCCTGGCCTTGAATGTTTCCAGGGATGGACCATCCACCACCTCTCTAGACAATCTCTTTAGTTGAAGACCATTACCCTGTGTCCTGTCACAACAGGCCCTATTACAAAGTCTGTCCCCATCTTTCCTATAAGCCCTCGTTATGTACTGAAAGTCCTCCTTGGAGCCGCCTTCTCTCCAGGCTGGACAACCCCAACTATCTCAGCCTTTCCTCACAGCAGAGATGCTACAGACCTCTCATCATCTTTGTCACCTCCTCTGAATTCACTTCAACAGGTCCTGTCCTTCCTGTGCTGGGGACCCCAGAGCTGGATGCAGTGTTCCAGGTGGGGTCTCACCAGAGCCGAGGGGCAGAATCCCCTCCCTTGCCCTGCAGCCTACACTGCTTTGGATGCAGCCCAGGCTACAACTGCCTTCCTGTGCTGCAAGAACACATTGATGGCTGAAGTTCAGTATTTCATACACCAGCACCCCCCAAGTCCTCCCTCTTGGCTTCCTCTCATGATTGCTTGGTATTTGAAATACATTGATTTTCAGTGTTAATGGCATAATGCAGTGTTAAAATATCTCTTGAGCAACATGCTTTTTAAGTCAACATTTCACAGTTTTTACATCAAGCAGTGCCTGCTCTTGGTTTTGTGGTTTCCATTTGTATTTCACAAAAGACACTAGTTAAGCATGCTTGTTGCAAAATTTTTAAGTTAAGCTATTGTGAAATGCTACTTAACATATTCCAATTATTGTAGGAAGGACGTTTAATGACAATAAGCCAGGTATTGCGCACTCTGTTGTTGTGATTCTTTACTGGTGCTGTGGTTGAGATGCAATGAGCTGATCTTAAATTTCTTGTGACTATTGCTCAGAAACCACATGCTAAGATGATGTTGCCATATTCTAAGAAAATGGTCAGGGAGTATGTTTGGATTGAGGAGAATGGGCTGTAACTGACTTCCTCTAACGTCCTAAATGATACTACTTACATAAAGAGGTTTCCAGCTGGGAATTGCTGCTTGGTGCAATATTTCCATGTGAAGAGAACACACTGAATTGCCTCATTTCTCTTCTCTCTCCCCTGCTCCCTGCTGGAGCTGTTGTGGTGATGCAGCTGCTACCAGCTTCACTCCCTGCCAAACATGTGGCTTTGCTTTGTGGCCTCATGGGCAGATGGCAGGTAGCACGATGGAGAGAGGGGGCAGCTTTATTTTGTCTTCTCAAAATACGCTTCAGGTAGCTTTAGTTGTGGCTGATGTGATGTGTTCCTTTTCCTTTGTCTTCCCTGACAGGGACAGGCACCTGTTTGCAACCTTGGTGCTGTTTTGTTAACCTTTGCCTACTGTCCTGAGGATTTCAGGTTTGAAATAGAGTTAGAAAATTATTACATCACTGTTTGAGGGTTGTTTTTACTTCTCCAGTGCTGATTTGTCATACTTTTCTTCTTGGTTTCTAATTTTAATATATTTACTATAGGGTGAGGCAAACATTTTCAATAAGAGTATTTTTTCTTACTTTGACTTGAATGATGCTGAGAAGCTTGCAGTATGTTTTAACAAGGTTACCTTTTTCTCAGCATTGAGATCTGAAGTTGCATAATAAGAGGTTTTGTTACTGACCCACAGTAAGTTTGGATTGTGTTACTGTTGTTGTTTTTCCTTTGGTTGGCTTTAGTTTTTTATAAGGACACTTATCTGTAGCAGTGATATGGACACACTGAACTATTGGGCCAACCATCATTTATTCAACTGCACAGGGATTCAGTTTGCATTTCTGAGGAAAAATATATATTGCTATGTGAATGCATACAAAAGGTGAGCATGGCTAGTAGCTATTACAAGCTGATTTGTTAGAGTTGTAGCATGTGTCTCTTGGCATTTGCTTTCAAGAGACAGGGAGGACTCTGTCTGAACTGAAACCTGAAATCCAAGTTGAGTCTATTTGCAGAACCTCTTATTAGATAAGTGATTTCACTTTATCTTTGACTGATACACTGGATGCTGCATAGGAATTAATGGCACAGTGTTGTAAATAATAGTGCAACAAAACCTGATGAAAGATCTTCTGGGGAAAGTGATTATGTTTTGGAAAAACTCATACTGTTTCATAGCTGCATACTCACAAGTAGGGCTGTTTTCCAGGATATCTCTGCAGGTGAGGGAGGGAAAAAGGTGTGTTATTAGCTGGGGTTCGTGAACTCAAGTTATACCAGCAGTGAAAATGATTGTGCTTGTATCTGTATATCTCAGTTAACTGCCCAAGAACTCTGAGATAGGTATTGAAATAAATCAGGCATCTTCAGTTAGAACAGCTCTCCGTGCCCACAGATGAACAGCTCTGCATTTGAACCTCTTCTTACTGAGCTATTCTACAAGGCCATTGCTCTCTGTCATCCTGTATAATCTGTTCTTAAGATTGAAAGGAGAGCTGAGAACATCGGTAGTTCAGAGGCAGCTGTGTATTATTAAATACCTTAACATTGTTTCTGGTACTTTGTCTCCTAGGAATCCCAGGGCTTTACAAGATGAACCCAGGTATTAGGAAGGCTTAGGTTAAATCTGGATTGTAAGGAGTTTGTATCATAGATGGAGACCAAGAAAATGCTCAAAAATAGCATAGGACCATTGCTTTCTCTAGTGTGTTTAAACAAACTGCTTTAATTAAATTCCTGAAACTGTTTAAATATTTATTAAAATAACTTAAGCCAAAAATGTTTGTTTATAGTTTTTGATATCTGATATAATTATGTTGAATTGTTTTGTTCAGTGATATTAGCATCCATGCAGGTTGAGAAGTTAAATATGTACAGCTGGAACATACAAGTATGGATCAGTAATTCCTAAGGTCTCCTGTCTGTTTTCCATATCAGAGTTGGTTGTGGTCTGAGCAGTCCCCCATAGCCAAGCAATGGCTAACACAAATAGTTCCTCTTCACTGTTGAAGGTTATCCAACTTCCTTGTTGCTATTGTGTGTGCAAAAAATAATAGTTCCTCATGTAATTTAAGTAGACTTTATTTGTTGCTTTACTCTCGCTGCACATGAGCATGGGCTGGTTGTGCTGTGCATTCATAATGTCCATTGTCTGCAGAGAAATACAGCATTTGGCAATTGTGGGGTGGAGAACCCAAGAAAACCCCAAACCCAAACAAACCAGGACCTACAAACCCGAACAACAAACAAACCATTCCCTTCTTAGGATGGATCATGAATGGCCTGGGTTGGAAGGGACCTTCAAGATCACCCAGTTCCAATCCCCAAGTTCTTCTGCAGTTGTAATCTCGCAATTAGAATAAACACTGCTATGTCAAGCACTACACGTTTTAATATAAAAATGTTAAAAAATGTTTTTATATGTAATATAAAAAATATATATGTCTCTCTCTGTGTATATATATTTCTGTAAAGGTTCCTGGTTATATGCTAGCTTTATATCACCTAAGGATATTGTTATATGTCTCTGTGAGAGCAAAATTTTACTTTTTTTATCAAAAGTGGTATCATTGGGAAGGATTAAGGCATTACATTCTTAAGCAGAGTGGTTGTGTCTGGCTTCCACTTCCTTATGGATGTAGAGCAAACTTTATTCTGTGGAACTTATGTGACTATAACTCTGACTGTAAGGAGTTACTACTGAAGAGACCAAGGACCTTCCCACTGTGCCTTCCAGATTTACCTGGTGGCCTTACAGAAGGAGATATTGGGGTGATAAGAGCCACAGCAGTAGGAAGCATGGGTAGCTTTGTCAGCAGTTACAATTAGCACTTTGTCATGGCAATTTCCAGAGAAGTCATGTGTGAAACATAATTGCAGGTCAAATTCATACTCAAAATATTTTCCCATAAACATATGCATGATTTTTGTTGATGGAGTTACTGCCTTGGGAGTCATTATGAATTTGCATCCTTGTTTTAACTCTCAACTGAAAATACATTCGCAATACAGAGGGGAAGGAATACTGATAAGGTGTATACAAAATCCTCTAGGAAGTACTACACCTATGCCCTAATGTTGAATTGAAGTTGTTACTCTGTGTTGATCTAATCTTTGATGTTAATACTTGAAAACTGCTAATGAAACTTCCTGGCACTGAGCTGTTCCATCCTGTTTGCTCACTTATGCAAAGGAATCCCAGATAGCTTACAGATGTTCCTTAGTAAAGACTGGAAGCAAGACACTGCAAAATCCCCATTTAGTCACTTCTAGAGAGGTCTGGTATGTTTGATACAATCTTATTTCCTGACATAAAGTGATCTCAGGGTGAGTTGCTGATGTACTTAACAACTCCATTTCTGATCTCAATGTAAAATTTCCTTAAAAGGTGCAGACTTAACAAACCTTCTGCTACTTAAATCATAAGTTCCCGTGACTGTTAGTAATTCAGAAACATTGGCAAAATTAGCCTTAAACTGTCCTGTCAAATTAAAAGCAGAATGTTTTAGTTGGTTTGTGTAAGGTGAAGCAGGCATCCTGGTTTATCAGTGTTTATCTCATGCCAAAGTGGTCGATGTTAGGTGATTCCAGGAATATATTTATGTGAAAATTGTCAGGTCTCCATTGTCTGCAATGTTCTTTACTGTCACTGAGTTATTTTATGTAAATGGCAACCACGGAACATGCGTTTTAACGGGAAATACTAAGGAAATGGTGATAATTTCTTCTATGGTACCAATTATTCAGGAAAGTTTTAGATTTTCTTGCAAATCTCATGTCGTTTGAGCTGTCTTGTTAGTAATTGCACAATTTTGTTGGTAAATTTTTTATGTATGGTGGGCTTAGAGAAGGACAGACTTTTGCTTTACATGGAATATGGTAAATCTGTAAACTTCTATGCATTCTTTGAGGATAAGTGTCTTCAAACATGATGGATATGAGAATAAGAGCTGGTTTTTACTTTTGATGTATTGGTAAAAGTTATTTTATGTGTGTGTGTGACCACAAATACTTCTAGTTGGGAGCAGGTGATTTTCCTTGTAACTCTTCCCATAAAATGCATTCAGGTTTTTACCAGATCTTTAATATCTAAATTATCTAATATCTAATAGTTTTAAAAAATCAAGTGTGGACAAACATTTTAATAAAAGTGTTTCTTTTCTGTTTGTATTTCATGCCTTCTCTTACATCATAGGTGAGCTATTTAAACAACATAAAACTCAGCATGTAAAAATACAGTAAAACAGGGGAGTAAATTTGAAATAGGAATGTGAATGGCTGCTTTGTTAGACACAGATTGACTTAGGGGGAGAGAAAAAACCCAAACCAAAGTACTGTGGCACCACCCTTTTGCCTGGAGTCTGTTGAGCTGAAAACTACCCTGCCCCTGGCTAAACAAAAACATTTCTGATGGTTTAAGACGTGTTACTGCCCCTACATCAGATTTAGCAGAGGAAAAATCTGTAGTCAGTTTTCTTCCATTATTTCAAGCAGTTCTTTAGACTTCCATAAAACACAACAAAGGGAATAAAAATCTGTAAAGTGGAGGACTGAGGTCACTCTAGCTGACATAGGTGTCATAACTAGGAATCTGTTTTATAATTTCAGACCTAAAGCTTTGGTCTGTAGCCATATCTGCAGCCTTCAGTGTGTATTGGTGACAATTGCTTTCTCTCATAGCTGCAAATGTACAGCTATAAAGAGTATTACGGAATTTCCAGAATTGAGCACTCAGAAATGAAGATCAGTAAGAAGAACAGGTATGCAGCCTTGTTTTTGTATCTCATGACAATTCTTAGTCAGTGATTGCTTGCTGGTGTTTGCCAAAGGTTATTTCCATTTTCAGTGCTGTGATGCAACTTCCGTGGCACATTCTCAGGTGCTGTTTACTGTATCTACTCCTTTTTAAAACGTGCAAACTCTTGCAGAGGGCGTGATTTTTAATGTTCTTATGTTTTTTTCCTTACTTCCCATCCCTGTAATATGCAAGTGCTTTACACAAATGGTTTAATTTATTTTCACAATATTCTCTGTGGTCAGAGCTTCATGGTATTCCTTGTTGCTTAGTGTTTGGAAATGTAGCAAGTGGGAATAGGGTCAAATGTATCCCCAAGCTTAGTCATCTCATGTGTGACTCCCACAGGTTTTATGTTTTTCAACCTTAAGCTGTAGCTGTGACCTTCCATGCCCCGTGCCTCTTGGTGAAAGCTGCTTCTGCAAGTCAGACAGGCTCCACCCAGGGCAGTATGTTCTAAAAGGAATATGGGTACAATTTGCAAATATAAATTAATTCTGGAGCCAGGAACACCCTTCAAAACTGGGTTGTGGGTGGGTTTCTGGTTTTGTTGTTGTTTGTTGGTGTTTTTGGGGTGTGGGGATTTTTTTGAGGATAATCAGGGATCTTCACTAGGACACCATGTTTTCTCCTTCTGGGGATCACTAAATCATGTTTGTCATGGCTGTTAAAAAGATCATAGAAAGTACAGTTGCCCTCAATACACAAACAATGGAAATCGATCTTATCCAGCATGGGATGAGATGGGAGTCCTGGGGAAATTTATAAACCTGTGTAAATAATTGTGTTACAAGTGCACCAGGAGGAAATATTATGTGTGGGGGCAGTGTCACTTCTGGCATTTTTGCATTTTGATTCTTTGACTTTGCAACCTAAATAGTCTGTTTTGCCCACAGTTTTGTGTGCATGTTTTTTCTAAATTAGAAAAGAAACCAACAGCAATTTGTTACATAATGGTGCACTCCATGCATCACTGGATTGTCTTTTCGAGGCTGCCAAGCTGATCACTCTTTCCCCCAACAGCGTTCCCTGGTTCACCTCTGTCCTTCATTTGTGCAGTGCAGTTCAGCTATTGCTTGAACAGTTTTGAGTCACTGAAAGCAGAGGCAGCAGAGGCTCACTGCTTGGTGATTGGGTGGTTGGGATGCAGCCTGCTGAATCCTGGAGTTGTGTTTGGAGGGAAAGCTGTCCTACCTGGCTGTACTCAGTGCAGTCAGTCTCTACTGGGTCTTCAGTCTCATTCTTGAATTGAACTGTGATTTCACAGTTCGGAGAATTAGGATTTCATGCTGGTTTCCAGAACTAATTAGATACTCTAGAAATTGCAGTCTACTGGAGGTGAGGGGTTTTGAGGTGAAAAATAAGGTGTTAGCCAACTGGTAGAATACTGTTTGTAAGCAATCTAAAAAATACACCAGCAGAGTAGTACTTGATTTGAGTTTGGTAATCCTAAAATTGTTTTTAAATGACCACTAATAGAATAATTATATTTCTGTGAGGAAGAAGGCCAAGAAGTGGAGAGATGTCAGAGCCTCTCTAGCCTCTCCTGCTCTGCCTCCACACCTCAGTGACCTGTGAACCCAAAGGTTTGACAGGTGGTGGAGGGAGATAGTGCGGGTTGCATGTGTTCTGGCAGATGGAGGTGTAGTTAACAGATACACTTTGTTTACCAAATCTTAATGGCTTCTTGAGGAAATAACTCTGTGCCTTCTTGAGGCAGTTTCATAACTGAATGGAATAGTTAAAGCTCGACAAATGGCATTTTAAAATGGTGTTTCATTGTAACTAATGAATAGGCTGGCCAACTGACATTGCTCAGGAACAGCTATAGCCACAGTGGCTTGAAGTAACTAGCTGTAAAGCTAGTTTTTTTGGTCTTTGAAGATTATAAAATGGTTAAAGAGTGCAATGGATTCTGAGTGTTCCTTGAACTTTTAAAACAGTCAAATTATTTTTAAGGATGAAATTGAGAAACACCCCCAGTCATTCATCACTGCCACTTTGCAAATGGGGATGATGATAATGGTTTAGCTTTAATCAGAAAAAATAACTACTATTTGATACACTTACCTCAGTAGTTGTAAGGATAACATTTAATATGTTTGGGGCTTTTTCTGCTTCAGTTGCATGTCATTGTCGAAGGCTCACTGAGCTTGAACAATGAAAGAAAAATCTGTCTCACCTTTCACGAGTTAAAGTTTAAACAGTGGGGGTTAAGTATCTACAGACCAGCAGAAACAAAGGTGGTTTCTTAGCTTTGCACCTGTCAAATGCTGCAAATAATTGCTGTTCTAAAGCAAAAAACCATAAACACAAGTTGTACAGCAGCTGCCAAGCCCAAAGTGTGGGTATATGCAGGTACCTGGGCTAAGCAGGTTGAGGAAGCAGAGCTTTAGGTGTACAGAGTTGAGATGTGTTTTGTTGTGTGGATACCATGGGATACAGGTGTGGTGTTTGCCCAGGAGAGAATAGCCCAAGTGGTCACGAAGGGAGTTTGCACTCAGGTGGGAGGTAGGGAAAGCCTGGCTGTAACTTGAGTTGAATATGGCTCAAAGCGTTTTTCCAACCGTCTTGTAACAGGCAGGAAGCCTCTCCCCTCCTGGGCCCTCCCTCAGTTGCCTTCAGGTCAGAGGTGTAGCCACTCTCCACGCTCATGAGCCACCTTAGGAAAGGTTTTCTCCACTCCCATGTAACAGGAATGATTGAATTACACCCTAACACTTCTTGTAGGCATGAATTGGTACCCTTGTTTTGCTGAAATTAATAAGCCATGTATCTCTTCTATTACTAGAAATCCATTGTTGAGCACTTCAGAATCTGGAGGCGATAAAAAAAGTGCAGATACTGGAATTTGAATGCTGCTCATGGTTTAATTCAACCCTAATTGATGAGGTTTTTAAAGATAGAAAGGGGTTTTTTGTTGTGATTTCCAGACATGTGTCAGTTGGAGTAACCCATTAGTACCGCTAGAAAATCTACAACTTAAAATGGTGGGAGTGGTAATAATTTACGGGTGATGGGATGAAAGCCGAATTACCTCCAGGATTCCTTAGGTAAGGCATGTGTTTGCAGCAGCTTTAGCTTTATCCTAATTCATTTTGATATTAAGCTTCTTGCGTAACTAATTTCCTTGGTCAGTACAGGTAATTGAAGGATGCCTGTATTTTTCATTGTTTAAGGAAACAAGAAAGTGAAATTGTCTGATAAATCTGTGGTACTTGCTTTATACTAAGCAAGGCAGTAGTAACCTGCATCAACGTTTCTCATGGAAATAAGCTGTTAGTCCCCCTCCCTCCACTAGGGCTTGTTTGCTTTTTTTCCTTCCTATGTAGAATTACAGTACTCTAGTAAGTAATGAAACATGATGTATTTAGGTAGTCTGAGAATGCCTGGATTCCTAAAGTGAAGTGGCCCAGTAAATAGTGGTTCTCCATGTGGAGTTTCATACTCTATTTTGGAAAGCCTGACTTCTAGGACGGACAAAAAAAAAGGAAACAATTTCAGCTTTTGTGACAGGAGGTGAGAAAAACTCCCAGTTGAAGAGAGACAAAAAGCTTTATGTACACTTACAGAGGAGCACAGAAGCTAGTGCTCTCGCTGTTCTGTGCAGCCATGTGCCTCTGTGGCTGCTGGCTCTTACATCCTCTGTTTCTTCTTGCTGTTTTAAGTCAGATTACTGTCTTTTCTTCACCTGTAGGATGGGGATGTTGTATTTCAATATGTTCATGCAATTCAAGGATGCTACAGTGCTTCTCTGCATTGCTGCTGTTGCTCAGTGTCTCAGTGCAATGAAGTGAGGTGTAAAGCCCCATCACTCCTAATCTCATCGTTCTTGGTAGACTTTTACTATTGTTACGTTAAAGTACTCAAAGGTGGACCGAAACTGTACCCCTTTTCCAAAGATAGAGTATTTCAGAGCCAAGTAGCTTATCTGGGTCTAGGACCATACTTTCAGTTAGATACAGGTGAGGCTTTTTTCTCTCCTTATTTCTTGTCTTAGGACTGCATGCCCTGTGTGCACCATTCTTGTGTTATAATAGTAGTAGGCAGCCTTGCCTGTACGCTGGCAATTTCACTGCACCAACTCACAATTTTTGATTATAAATATAATACAAGAAATAGCAGTTGAAATAGGTAAGAAATAGCAGTTGATTATTAATTTTGATTTACAGTATTGAGCACTTAATGTTTGGCTGTTTCCGACTTGTTTTTCACACAGAGAATTTACCATGATTGTCAACTAGTCCTAATCTTTCATACCTGTAACAGTGGAGGACCTTCCTGTGTGCTTAGACGAAGATATACTATGTACTGTAAAGTGTATTCTGTTTGCTCATTTTTTACTTAATAATGACAACCTGGACACTCTTAAGTGATTCTTTGAGGTGCATGGTCATAATGCATGTATCAGTGGGGCTTCTTGAATGTTCATCCTACTCAATGCTCTTTTCATTGGTGTGGATGATGGGATGAAGGTCATCCTTACCAGGTTTGTGGATGACACCAAAGGAGGGAGAGTGTTTGATGGCACAGCAGCCTGTGATTAGGTGGGATCTCAGCAAGCAGGAGGAACGGGCAAACGGAGCCTCAAGAGGTTCAGTGAAGACACGTGTGTCTTGATTAGAACAGCCTCTAGCTAACAGTGTGGGCTGGGAGCAGCTTCATGTGTGGGTTGTGTTTGTGGTTGATTTTTTTGAGGGAGGGGAGTTTGTATATATGTGTGTTTTTTGTTTGGTTTTGGTTGTTTTTTTTTTTTTTTTAATTGTGGACACTAAGCTGAGTCAGCTCTGTGCCCTTGTAACGCTAAAGGCCAAGGTCTCGGCTGCATCAGTAAGAATGTAGCCGATGGTGAAAAGGATTACTCTTGTTTACTGTTTGGGAGAATGGAGCTGGAAAACTGCCCAGCAGAGGACTTCTGAAGATAAAATGGGTATCAATGACGTGGAGATATGATCTCATTGCTGTTTTCAACTGCCTGATTTGTAGCTACGGAGAAAGCAGAACCTGAATTTTCTCAGAGGAGCCCAGTGACAGGACCAGAACCAGTGCTCTTAGCAGCAAGACCTTGGTGTAGTAATGGGAACAACAGGAGTAATGATTTTATTGTAATTCTGACTGGTTACGAAGAAAAAAATTATATGACAACAGGGAATAAAGTAGAAGGAAGATGTTGCCCAGAGAGGCTTGTATCCTTCTTGGGGAGTCTCCATTCTGAGACCACAGAATCTCTATCATGCAGGTTGTCTTGTTTGACTGAGGGCGCAGCTTCGGGAGGGAGGCACGTGGAGTGTTGATCTGTCACATCAGATATGCTCAAAGCTTGGGTTTCATTACTGAACTCCGGAATTAGCCCAGTTTTAAGCAGGTGTTGGAACTAGATGGGAAGTTAAAGGGAACTTTAGAGATCCCATCTAACCATAGTTTTTCTGTGGTCCTATACAACTCTCTTCTTGATGAAGGTTTTCAAAGACATCTTTCTGTCAGTTTTTTTCATCAGTTTGCATAACCTGTCTTATGCAAAGCACATGTAACAGAACCTTGGTTTTTGAGGCCAGGAGACTGTGCCAGTTAAGCTCTGGAGCATGTGTATGTATATATCATTTCAAGTGATTTTATTTTTTTGGGAAAGAGCTTAGTTGACTGTGAACAGGGGTGGAGGTGTTTTCTTTTGGCATCTTTAGAAAACAACATTAGTGTCGAAGAGCAGAGCCAAAAAATGCTGCAAAACAATATTGTTACAAATAAAAATTCTCTCAAACTAGTTGTTTGCTTACACAGCTAGTCTGGAGCACTGCTGTTCCTTTGTTTTTATTCAAACGTCGAGATATTTGTAAATACAGTTTTTGTCCTTTTCCTAAGAAAAGAGGGTAGCAAGATAGGAGCATATACACTTTCAAATGGCCTCATCATTGAGTAGGGCCGGAGCACCATGCTTGTAATGCTGGCTAGGAGACATGATGGAAAAATGTAGAAGAGTCAACCAGATAATTAACTGTTTACAGACATTGTCTTCCCAAAAGTACAGTTTCTAAAATGAAATTGGTTAATCCTTAAAGCAGGAATTTCAGAGAATAATTTCTCAATTTACTGATTTAGGATTTTTGTACCTTGAATGTGTAAGTTCTAGCCATCCTGATTTTGGGAAGAGGTAGAGGTAGGTCCAGAGGAGGCAGTTGAACTAGATGACTTGTTGGACATTGCAGGTCCCTTCCAACTGAACTATTCTAAAATATTCAATACATCTTTAACTTCTTATAAGCTTGTTTCTGCCTCTATGGCAAGAGAATTTGTTTTCTGAAATGTTTCTAGAAATGAATCCTCTTTGTCCATGAAGTTTGTGTATTTTATGAAGCCATTTGCTTCTCCTTTCTGACTCAAGGATTGTGGCATCCTGTCTTTCGTCTTTATCTCAAGGGAAGCTCATGTGTGCTTGGAATATAGTCAGGTATTGGTGTTGAATCCTTTAATATGGATTGATATCTGAGTAGGGACTTACTCAAGAGCAGGTTAGATTTTTATCTGTTCCTGTGCCATTTTTTGGTGCTTAAAAATATGGCTCATACAGAAAAAAGTTGGAGTGTATTTGTGTATCAGCCTGCAAGGACAGGTGGCTGATCTAATCTGACATGCACTTAATGATTTAAAAATCCTGTGAGTGACTTGACCTAAGGCTCAAAACTGAAAGCTGGGCTCCTACCTCCATTTCCTTGTGAGCACCATCAGCCTGCACCTGTGCCCTAGACCCACTTCGGAGTGAGCAGGTATTTAATTAGTTACACATATGCCTCTCTGAGAGGTGCAGGGATAGGAGTCACTTGACAAGAACAGAGAGCATGTAAGACAGGCTCTTGCTTTTTTTTTTTTCTGTCTGGACTAATGTTGTTAAAGGTACAACCATATTTCTAACTTTTTCCCACTCTATATCTTCGCACATGACAATGCTTTGGTATAGTGTTTCTGAGCCTTTGTACCAGTTACTAAAATATATCTGCAGTGTACAGTTAAAAATGACTCTTCAGTATCAAAGAAGGAGATTTGCATGCACCTCAAACTATAATGTAGACAAGCAGTTTTAAGCCCTGTGTCTTGTAAGCAAGTGTCCTCCTACTTTTTGTCAAACGAGTGCCTGCCTGGCCTAACAGCTGCAGGTGATAAAAGGCAACGTTGGGCTGAAGCTGCACAGGTGTGCAAACACAGTGTTTGCTTAATCTGTTTGCTGCAATCTGAATCCTTCACTACTCAACGTATTTGTTTTCCTTGGAAAACTTCATTGTAGTGTAACATGTACAACACCACATTAAATACCATATAATAGGTAGGCAGGCTGGTCACTGGGAGCAAAAGGGCTGATTTTTTTGGCCAAGGAGACTAGCTAGCTAATGACCTGCAAAACCACCCCACCTCAATATAGGACTGAAAAAAACCTACATGGAATAAACACTAGTGCATATGCTGTTTCCATTGGAATTTTGTCTTGCTTTCAATACTTTGACTAGTGGCCCTGGGGAAGAATGACCCTTGCTATGGCTTAAGAAGTGCAAGAATTGCATTGTTGGCCCATTGCAGATAAAGTTTGATAAATGCTGTATACTGTCCCTGGCCAGTGTGTAAATACATTGCAGCTGAGCGTTACTGTTGGCTTCACAGAGGTGGTACCTTTCTGGTTTTCATCAAGTTTGTGAAAGCAGTGAAGATGGGATGAGCTAATTATTGCTAGAAGGCGTGAGCACGTGATAGTTTCTTCCCTCCTACCACCTCAGCATTACAAGGGTGGGCCCTACAAGTTCAGGAAGGCAATGTGCTCTCAAAGCATCTTCTTTTCATTGGTATTAGGTCCTCCTTGCTTTACCCAGACTGGGGGTTGTGGAGGTTAGACTAGGACTTCTGTAGGGTGCACAGTTAGGGCTGCAGAAATATGGTCATTTAGTGTCCACAGTCCTATTGCAAACCTAGTTTTATAGACTATTTTATACAATTTCTCGTTTGTCAGGAAGGTACTATATAACCTAGATGTACTCATGCAATGTGGAGATACTTGTTTCTTGACCATAAGATACTAGTGGGTATTCTCTGGGCTTGGGTTTTTCCTTGAAGGAAGAGAAGTGCTATTTGAATGGAATGGTCTTATTTGGACTTGGCTTGTGTATCTGATCAGAGTAGTGTGGTAGTGTCTTAAAGTAACAAACATTTTATAATGTACCATTTTATGATACTGCAGTGTTAAAAATGCTGTGCCATGGGCCTGGATACCAAAACCAGGGTCCAAATTTCTTATTTTAATAACAATTGAAACATCAATAAATATTTTATCTGGAACCAGTGAGGAATTGAAGAATATAATCTGGTTTAGTAGGCTGATTCATTATTCTGACAGTATTAATGTATTAAACGCTTCTATTTATTAAATATCAAGTAGATTATGCAAATATTTTTAATTCTCCTTTTGAGCTGATGCCTCCTCAACTGAGATGGGTAACTACTGCTGTAAGCAGAATGGAATTTAATAGTATTGCAAGAGGAAAGCCACAGACTGAAGATATCAAAACTAATATAAAATATGAATAGCAATGTTCTTTTTCTCATGACATGTAGTTTTATGTAGTTTTAGTGCTTCTGCATGTAACATAAGTTTTGTTCAGTCTCAGCTTACTAAATTTATTTTAGGGAAAAAAGCACCAACAAACCCTTAATGTATTTTTAGGGGTGTAAAAAGCCTGTAGGCTTCTGCTTCTGATTTTCTATCCTTTAGCCTTTTCTCCTAGGTTGTAAACTTTTTAGTTCATAGCTTTTTCACTTTTGCAAGTGGTGATGTCCTTTATTTAAAACTAACTAAATAAATAAATGAAACTAAGAAAACAAAATCCCAGAGCAGACAGTGCTGAGGGTTGAGATTATTTTTAGGCATATCTTACTTCTGTCACATCAGTTTAACAATGATATATCACTAAAAATATTACAAGCATACTATTAACCTTTGCTAAATAAATGCAAATGGTATTTCAGATTTTGAGATAATGCCAGCATGAGACTGGCAGGTGTTTTTCCCATGTCCCTGTCTGAGAAATCCTGGAGGGAGAAAGGGGCATGTGAAGCGTAGTAGTGCCTAGAGGGGTGGCTTCTGTGGTGTCCCCATCCCCCTTGAATGACTTGAGAGGGAGTATTACAGTACGCATTCCAGGTACAAACCTATTGGAATTAAATTACCAGCGAGAAATGAATTGAATTAATGGAGTGTTCAGTGCTGCTTTTTGTGGTTTGTCCTCTCTTTCTGTTTATTCAGACTGGGATAATTGTAATGACGGAATGTTTTTCTTCACTTCAGGTGAACTAAGTAACCTTCCTTTATGATGCACAGCAAAGTGTGGAAGGCAGTAAATTCCTTTCCTATTTAAGGTTGAAAGTAGCTGCTCGCAATTGCTTTGGATGCAGGCAGATAAGACAATGAGCAAGTAAGAATAATTGAGAAATAAAATATTTTAATATGAGAGTCACAGGCTGCACTTTGTAGCTTTTCCCTAGGACCAGGTTTGCCCAAGTCTCTTGTCTGAGATGGCAAGCTCTGGGTTTTCTCCCAGCGCCCAGTCACCTGAGCAGCAGGCAGGGAGCAGGCAGGGAGGCTCCCACAGCCCTGGCTGGTTCTGGGGGGCCCTGGTGCAGGTGAGCAGCTGCTTGAGCTCCCCGGGTGAGTTGCTGCTGTTACATAAAAAAGTAACTGAAAGATGGGCTGACAAGCAATAGTACCCTGTCCGTTTGTCATAAAATGTTTGAGCCATCTGTTGCTGGAAAAACTACCCCAGCCTACCACCTGGTGTTTCACTGAGCCTGGGGATTTAGCCCAGATAAGCACTGGTTTACTTAATAAATATTTAAAGGGAAAAAAAAAAGGAGAATGGAGGGGGGAAAGATGCTATAGTTGTTCTCTGTTTTATTGAGTGCTGAATGAGACCATTTGGATCATTGTCTCCTGCCATGGTTCATGTGTCACTAAAACCCATTTTCTTTTAATTTTGAAAACTGAGGATGAAGAATAACATTAAACAGATACAACAGTACACAGGGATTGGTATAAAGTTCTGAGTAGCATCTGATTTAATTTGGAGTTGTGGCTGGCCACCTGCTGTACTTCTGTTCTTGTGGCAGTCTGGCACGTGGCTGCACTATTTCAGTGCTTTTATTTGTCGGGTATGTTAGGATTCATCCAGGAGAGCTGCAGACTGACTGGCCTGGCACAGGCTGGGAGAGTGCTTGGCCACTGGCCCCTTGAATACAAACAGAACCCCAAACCGCTAAGGTTTCTTTCAGTGATCACAAAATGCATCACTGTGTTTCTGTCACATACAGGTGAATTATAACTTCATCATAGGTCAACTTATTTCCTTTTACTAAGCATTAAAATAAAAAGGACTGCACTACTCTCAGGTAACATAATTGCCAGTGCTGTCCCAACACCTGCTGCTTATGCCCTCATGGAATCAGGGAGATGCTGGAGTAGTTGGCTTCTTTTGGGAGTGGGCTCAGCTCAAGGCAAGACACAGCTCTTGACATGAGGTTTGTGGTTTGTTGTTTTTTGTTTAGTCAGGTGTTTTTTGTGTCTTAGGTTTTTGGTTTGGTTGTTTTTTTTTTTTAAACGTGAGTATTTATGATCTGGCCTTCAGAGAAAGCATGTAACGCTGTTCAGCATCAAACCATTTGGATTTAAAAACCCCAACCTAGATTTGGCAGCTGTGGTCTGCTGGTGTAACCCTCAGCTTCTTCTCATTTGATTCTTTCACAGGGACAATTTGGTGCTCCTGGTAATGTCGAAAATGAACGTGGGAATTATTTAAATACTAATAGGTGTGTAATTTTTTTACCATTACATTCTGGTGACTTTTTGAGTTTGCTTACTGATAAGGAAGCCAAAGGGCAAGAAGCACCTGTTCTGTAATTTGCTGAAAGCTTTACCATAAAGCACCACATGTATATTAGGGTTTCTTTTAGTGTGTTTATGTTTAAATTTATATAAGAACAGAGAAAGTATTTACTGTAAAATAAACTCTAAAAGACAAGGATAGACACCTGAAATCCTTTCAATGCAATAAATAACACAATTAATTTCTATCTACTGTTTTTGTTTTGAAATACATTGGCAGTATTTTGTAGCTTGTATTTAGCTCCTGATAATTTCAAATTAGTTGCCTTCATGTACTTTTTTCTTTAGGCTACAGAAACATTGTGGTTTTTGACTATGAAGGCTAATATTATTTTCCTAGGAAGTGCAATCAGAAACAATGAGGAAGACAGTGCGGTACATACTCCCTGTTGCTATTTGAAAACTTCCTTCCACTTGCCTGTTGTGATTTTTAAAGGAATAGTAGTGGCAGATGTCTGTAATTTTAATATCAGCAGAAAACTAGTGTAGTGTGCTTTTTGTTGTAGTTTGTTTGGGTTTTTTTCTAGTTTTGGGGGTTTGGTTTGTTTTTTGTGGTTTTTTTCTTGTTTTTTAGAAATTCTTGCTTGCAGAGACCCAAATTAGATGCTTACAAAAAAAACCAAATTAAACAATCGTGTTGAGTAACTATCACAAATGCATTCCTGTGTCAGCTTGTTAACTGACAAATGCTGGCCTCTTGTATTCTTGTTTCCAACATTATTTGACACATCCTGGAAGCTGCTTAACTTGAGTCAGTTCTGTCTGCACCAAACCGGTAGGCATTTAAATAGCTTTCAGCTCTCATGTGGATATGGGTTGTATAAACAAACAATGTTTTAGGCTTGGATGGGATGTCAAGGCATTTCATAAATTGCCTTGTTTAGAAGTTAGAAGTTTAGAAGTATCACGTTTGTAAGTTAGATCAGATATTGTCCCTTTCCTGTGTTGCTGTTGTTTCCTAGCTTTGGGAAGCTTCGATGCTGGCAGTGTTGCAGCTGTTTCTCTGGTAGAAATGCTGTACCTTGAATCTTAACAGCCTATCAGCTGCTAACTCAGTCACTCTGTAGGGCCATTTTTTGGAACATGAGGTGGTGTAGCCAGTGGTACCTCTGCTTATTTCAAAGGAAATTGACTTGCAAACTGGAAGCAATCAGCTGCAGCAAAATCCTGCTTGTCTTCTCAAATTAATTCAGCACATGTGGCGTGTATTGATGGTGTAGCTGGGGGGGCTGCTTCCAGTACCTGCTGTAGCCCCTTCAAAGCAACATCACCTTGCTTTTTCTAGCCAGTCAGATAGCACGGCGTCTGCAGCCTCTGTGCTTTGAAGGACGAGGAGTTTCACAATAGCAACTTGAGTTCTAAAGGCAGCTAAACATTGTTCTGGAAATAAATACCAGCTGAACTTCCTTTCTCATAGCCTGAACATGTCAGGCTTCCTTCAAGAGAAAACTGAAAAATGTTCAAACAAGAAAAAAATTTGTGTTGTAGTAGTTCAGTTTTTTGTAAACCATGAGTATGGTTGGCTATAGCAGAAGCGTAGTAGGGGTAAGGTACATTTTAAGATGTGGGCAGCTGACATTTCTGTTGGCGAAAAACTGATAATTTTCTTAAATTACTTGTTGAAAAAAACCCCTGTGTACCAACCATTATTTTGTTGGAGAAATCTATCAAATGCATTTGAAGTGCTTTGGGATGAATATGAAAAATGGTGCTTTACCTTCACTACAAGTACTTGATAACACAAACATTTCTAACAATTTGATAACAAAAAGGCCCATACCATAGTGCTGAACTGTAACTCTAGTTTAAAAATGTCATGCTGATTATTTTGAGGAAGAAGAAACAATTTTGAAAACTCTGCCTTTTGATTGATACTGACATCTTGGAAATGCACGTGTGCAGTTAAATCCACAGTCTTCACTGGAGCAGTGTATGTATGAAGCCTGCATGCTTGATATGTGCTTGTCGTCTCTCAGGACAATTTGCCGTTGAGAGCCCACTGTCAATTTATCTAAAATACATGGAAGACCGCAGGAAATTTGTCTGGACTCAGCTAAACTGTTCTGCTGTGTAAACATTGTGAATAAGCTCCATGGAGTTGTTGCCAAGCATGGACTTGGGAAGGAGAGCGTGCCCATCTGTTTTTTGGGTGCATCCCTGAGTTATATCCCAGGTGGTCGTGAAATCTTAATCTCAGACCCAATGGGTTGAGCCTGAGGTCTGGGCTCGGGGTTACAAGTTTGCCAGTTGGCTGGAGCCAGACAATTAACAACTCCTCATTTGGTCTCTTATGGTTTGGTTTTTTTTAATTTTTTTTTTCTGGAAAAGACAATGTCCCTGACACTGTCTTATTTCCTAAAAGGTTTCTTTGATTTAACCTTGTAAAGTTAAATCAGTCATGTGAGGTAGGTAGAATGAAGTCTGAGTTATTCAAACCCAAACTCACTCCCTCATAAGGACAAAGGGTTTTTTTTGTCCCTCATGCCATATCAGAAATGGCATATTGAAGGAGATAGGTTTACTCATCACTTTGAACGTGTGCCAGTCGTCTTTCTGAGATGGAGGCTTTGTGCAACACTTGGGCAGTGAAAGTCTGAATGTGGTTCATTTTATGTTAGGCAGTTTTTTGGCTCCGCTGGCTCCGATGTTGTAACACACTTAAAGGGAAAGCTTTGTCCACTGAACTGGAAAAAGTTGCAGCCAGTCTGTCTCTTGTTTCGCACCAATCGAGGCTGGCTTAATTCTGACAACAGGATGATGGTCTGGATTTTGGAACATGGTTTTGGTTTTACTGCTTGAGTGACTTTGAACAAGTCAGTCTTTACTTTTCAGGGTTGTAAAATTGCGATAAAGAAGGATATCCACCTTATGGATGTGAGGATAGAAAAATGGTTCTTGGACAAAGAAAGGATTTATGATCCTTAGATGAAAGCTGATACATAAAATGCAAAGCAGCACCATTCTGAGCCTTTTTTTTTTTTTAAAATAACAAGATTATTCTAGTATGCAATGAGGTAGTCAGCTCTAACATATCATGACATGCTGAAATGTCTGTCTGCTGTGTATGGTTAGCAAGCAAACTTCCATGTATTCATAGTGGTGTTAAAATAGAGCCTTTTGTTAGGGGTCTTACTGAGCCAGAGGGGTACTAGGTTATTCCTGGATGTTATGACTTTTTAAGGGGTGTTTCAAGAGATGATTATTTATTTATAGCAGGGAATGTATTAACTCTTACTGTGATGCACTTAACTCTTTTGCAAACAGTGAAATTCATTAAACTTAACAGCCTGCTGTAGGTATTTGAGAAGATAATTACAGTCTTTTCCTTGGGAGCAGAGCAAATTGTCTTTAGAAGGTGGGCTTTACAGACACTGATTTGATTATATTTCCACTTGCCCCTGGCATGGTTTCTAGCAGATTTGTCTTTTTTTATTATCATGCCAGAAAGCAGCCTTTGAAATATGCAATTTTATGTAAGCTTAGCAGTTTCCCCATCTGTCCCACTGTTCAAATTCGAATTTTTTAACTTCCAAAATAAAAAGTTCATAGCTTCCATTAGTATGGTTGTATTCTCTAATGCTGAACTATCAAACAGGGCAGAGGAAGTAAGGATTTTTGTATCAAAATTAGCTATGTGTATTCTCTGTGTATGTAGGTAGATCTGGTAAAAATTGCAGCTTCCAGAAGGGAGCCTTCAACAGAGATGGAGGGGGACTTACAAGAGCACGTAGTGACAGGACAGGGGGAAATGTCTTCAAACTGAAGCAGGGTAGGTTTAGATTAGATATTAGGAAGAAATTCTTGACTGTGAGGATGATGAGGCACTGGAACATATTTCTCAGAGAAGCTGTGGATGCCCCATCCCTGCAAGTGTTCCAGGCCATGTCGGATGAGGCCCTGAGCAACCTCATCTAGGGGAAGGTGTCCCTGCCCATGGCAGGGAGGTTGGGATCATTAAGATCCCTTCCAACCCAAACCATTCTGTGGTTCTGTGATTACATTGCAAACAATTTTATTAATTTTAAATTGTTATGATTACTGTGCTTTTTTCCCTCACTAATACTTCTAACACTTTGCTGGACTACTAGCTAGAGCTTCAGACAAACTTACAGATAAGAAGACCAGATTCTTTTTGAACTGATTTTAAGGTTTTGTCTTGGCTTTTCCTGTGTTGTGTAAATACAAATGAATCCAGAAATGACCTGTCCCTGCATAGCTGGACATGTGAACTGACCAGTGATCCTCTGGTCACCCTTCATTTTGCAAGCCAGAATTGCTTTTGGTCAAGAAATACATTCTTTCCTGTTCCACCTATGTCCTCCCTTTATCTCATCTGTGTTGCTTGGTGGGTCTTATCGTAATAACTCATTCAGCTGACCACTGGGAAAGAAAGACAAAGACCATGCTTTATAGAAATAATCTGAAAGTTCTCTTTTTCTGTCATCTGCCTTCTCCTTAATGATAACCCACAAACTCTAGAAATACAGTTCTCTAGAGGCCAGCTTTTCAAATCTGCGAGACCAAATTTAGGCACTTAAAATTCCCCTTTAGGCACAGGTTTTCACGGTGATGATAGTGAATAATTATGCTTGTCACCTGATTTTTTTTTTTTCATGGATTTGTTTTCAAGCAACACAAGTAACAAACATGATCCATTTGAAAATAGTCACTGGGTAGAACACTCAGCAGCTGCTCCCACTGGAAATTTTAGTTTTGCATATACACTGGTGGCTTGTTGACTTAATACAACAGTGATCATAGATTCTCTTGTCTTTAATTGCTTACCTACAACATGCTATAATTAGAAATTTTGACCATTTTTGTGCGGGAATGATGAGAAGGTAAAAGGTAAATATATGAGAGAGATGTTACCAAATAGATAAAAATGTTGCATTTCTCTACATTAAAAACAAAAAAAACCATGCCTGCTGATGTGATCTAAAGGAATTATTTCTGGCCACCCTTTTTGTGAGTTTTGACAACTTACTCTTCTTGCAGCAGACTTCCTCATTGGGCATCTGTTCATATCCTCTACTTGTTTGTGTTTCACTCTGAGTCTCACAGTTTTCTGGGACTGGAGTGGCAAAATTTAGCACAGGTAGAGAAAGTCAGAAAGCTAGAGTGAAGGAAAGTAAGCAGTAAGGTGGGGGGAGCTAGGCTTTTAGGCAGTGTGCTCTCTGGGAAACAGTAATGAATTGAAGGAATGAAGTACGCACTGCTTTTGGTTGCGTTATTGTACATGCAGCATTAGAATAGGAGTAACTGGGTAGTCCCCTTATTCAGTAGTTACAGGAAAAATGCATTTTGAGAGTTTCATAACTTCACAGTGTGTTTATGCTTTGTGATAAACAAATATATAGTAATTTAATTGTTCTGTAAAATATTCTTTACAATTATTGCAGGGCATAATATTCTTCTAGCAGCATTGCTTTTATGTAGCAAACAAAATTTCTATAAAATGTTAGTGCCTTATTAAATACATGAAAAGTCATACTTTGTTGACTTTAGTTCCTGAGAATTGTCCCTTATCACACGTTTTGTTCTTTTTCTTACTTTGATATGTAACTTGGTAGGACACTGTCTTTTGTTTGAAGTTACTTGCAGTACTAAACCAGTGACAAGTAACTGCTGACAGATATAGACCAGATAACCATTCAGTGAAAACACAAACATCCTGAAGGAAAATGTTTTAAATCAAACTGAATCTGATATACAAACTGAAATAACATGGACGGGGTCTTAAAAGTCTCATCAATGATAATTGCAGTTCTGCATACCGCAGTCTTAAGAAAATATTAAGTCTTTTGTACTGGTTGAACTGTGAAATGTAGAGCACTTGTTATTCTGAGTCGCATGTGTGCATTCTGAGACCTCAGTCCAGTGTGGGGGCTTAGTTAAGTGCAGCTATTACACAGCAGTCTAAATGAATGAGTTAGATAAAGCCTGGTTTTGTGTGGAGGATGACTGCCCTGCTCTCCAGGAAATAACGTTACACTACTTGTTGCATTTTCCATTTATTTTACACACTGCTAAATGTCACAATGGTAGTAGATCAGCAATAATCCATTACTTACCTGTAGTGTTTTAATATGTCTGTAGGTGATTTTGTGTACTATTGTTGAAATACATTGTTTACCCAAATATTTTACTTCAGGTGAAGACTTGTGATATTTCTGCCTTTTTAAAAACAGTGTAACAACTGGTTGTTCTGGATTTTGGCATGAGGCTAAAAGTTTATGATGGTAGTCTGTAAAGGTGGAAAGCATCTCCAGGCTCTTCTGGGAGAGCATTTAGGAGCTCAGCCTTGAGTCATTCCAGATTGTCAGACTGGAGGCAATGGATTACAGTAGCACTGGTGAAACTTGAAGGCAGGATGACAGATCTCATTAGGCATTGGCAAATCACTAAACATTTCCTGTAATATACTTAATCCCTCATATCTTGCCTTCTTGGCCATCCTTCTTTGCATCCCTGCTGCTCTACCCATCCCTGTATCACCTGCTCTTTGTACCTGGCACACTGACAGCAGGGGTGAGTTTGATGAGCCTTCTAGCTATGCCAAGCAATTCAGAAGTGAAGGAGTGAAATGGGGAGCTTCCAGCAAAAGTATCTGAACTAATCTTCAGAGTGTTCTTTGGAAATGTTCATGCAAACTCCTTTCTTGGGAATGGGGAACATAGAGGGAAGACAACCCAGAATGAGTGATTTCAAATGCTAATGTCTTTTTAAATATGGAATTTTGTTGAAAAATGGTTGAATGAGAGACCCCCTCTGAGTTTAAGCTTTCATATAATCAAGTAGACTCTTACTTTTTACTCAGTAGTTGCGTGCTGCAATGATATGTTTTGTTTTCTATCAGTAATCCTTGATTAATTTAGAGCAATAACTTACTTGGATGGAAGTTTGAGGTTTCTTTCCCCCTACTCTTCCTTCACTGTAAAAGTGGATGAAATGTTTCAAGGGTTGGAATGGAGATCAGATATGTTAACAGAGAATGCTGTTGACTTAGGTTGTAGGATTCACTGTAAAGACTTCAGGTATAATAATTTTTAACTGTCCCTTCAGCCCACTTCAGTCTTTGTATAGATATGTGCCACCATAAGAAGTGAATAATAACTCACCAGACAGGTATGAGGAGATTCATTATTTGAAAGAACACTTGAAGATTTAAGTGAAAGGTACTGTGTATTACCTAGACATAATGTGTTACCACTGGAAAAGGAATATTTTAATGGTCCTGGTGTTTGTCCACCCCTCCATTTGTTTAGGATGTTGAGGTTATAAAATACACTGTTGCAGAAGGTGCTTGGTAGCTGTGTATATCCATATAGGTAGTTTCTGTACAGAGTTAAAAAGCTCTTCATTTGTACTGCTTGCTTAGTGAGGGCTTTTTGTTTGTCAGTTCCAAGACCCTGTTTTTTAATGGGAAGGAGATCATGTGAGAAGCAACACAAGTCAAATAAAGTAGGTGCCCTCAGTTAGAGCAAGAGGAGTTCAAGGTCTCTTAGATTTGTCTAATAAACTTAAGATAATAAATCCTAACTATGTTTAACAACATACTAAACATGAAAATACAAACTGACATGACCTCTTATTTTCTTTTACCAGTTGAGGTTGATCTCAGAATTTTTTTCCCTGAGGCTAGCTCTTGTATCCAGTATTGTTGAGAGGGTGTCTGAGGAATGGTGGGTTTGTTTTCATGTAAGATTTTACAAATTACTCTTCTTCACATTGTAGCTTTGTTCTTGGGTTATCTGTAGTCTGATAAAAGGGTTCCTAACTCACTGTGAGTTTCAAATGTAAACACTGCCAGGTCTGAGCTGGAAAGCAAACATTCCAGAAGCTGTGCACCCCTGCAGCCAAGGTATGGGGTTGCCCCCCTCCATCTTACTACTTTAAATTGCCAAACTTTTAACATGGACAGATCCACCTTGCTGTGAGACAAGGAACTCTGACCTGAGTTAGGTGAACTATTCAGGTCAGACCCCATCAGTCAGAGACCACAGATGGCTTCACCTTTTGAGAGAGACCTCAGTTCTAAGACAAGTTGACATAAAATAGTTTCTACAACAGTACAGTCCTAATGTATCCCAGGTCTTAGGGAAAAAGAACACAAATGTTGAGATTTTGCATTCAGAATAATAAAAATATTGATGGCTGGTTTTTTACAAGATCTTTCTAGCAAACTAGAAATCCTTAATTCAGCTTCTGCATGTCTTGTGGTATTAGTCAGGTACTTGGCATACTATATTTTTTTTTAGAATTGGATAGTAATGTTTATGTGAAGAAGTTACTTTTCCCCCCTCACTTTTTCACTGTTTACACTCACAAAAGTGTGTGTGCACATAATAAATACTGCAAAAGGAAAAATTTATCTGGTATGATTTACACAAGTAAAATGGGGAGAGACTATCTACAAGGGCATGTAATGACGAGATAAGGGAGAATGGCTCCAAACTGCAAGTAGGTTTAGATTAGATACTAGGAAGAAATGCTTCACGGTGATGGTGGTGAGTCACTGGAACAGGTTGCTCAGAGATGTTGTAGATGCCCTATCCCTGGAAGTGTTCAAGGCCAGGTCGGATGGGGCCCTAAGCAACCTGGTCTAATGATAGGTTTCTCTGCACATGACACGGGGGTTTGGAACTAGGTAATCTTTAAGG